>CAUYLG010064083.1:0-49853 GCA_963573385.1 Cacajao melanocephalus | reverse complement strand
TTAAAATCAAAAAAAAAAAAAAAAAAAAAAAAAAAAAAAAGAAACAGGAATACAAAAAATATGTAGCTTTCCAAGAGATAAAATTCATAATGTCTGCATCCAACCAAAGATTATCAGGTATGGAACGAAACAGGAAAATAGAGCCCATACTGGAGTGAAAAATCAATCAAAACTGATGCGAAACTGACATCAATGTTAGGTTTAGCAAATAGGTTATTAATTATTATAACTGTATTCCATATGTTCAAAGAGCAAGAGGAAAGATTGAACACATTAAGTAGAGACATGGAAGTGTTTTAAAAGATCCAAATTAGAGTTGAAACTAAAATATCCAAGTACGAAATACACTGGATAGGATTAATGGCAAATGAGTTATTGCAGATTAGTGAACTTAAAGATGAAGCAGTAGACACTCTCCAAACTGAAACAAGGAAAAGAAAAATACTTTGAAACAAACAAGCATCATTCAGCTGTTGGACAACTTTCAGAGGCCTAACAATTATGCAGTTGGTGTTTCTAAATGGGAAGGAGGGACAAAAGAATTATTTGAGGACATGATAGCTGAAAAGCTTTCCAGTTTGATGGAAACTATAAACCTAGATCTGACCATCTTTTTTTTTTTTCTTTTTTCTTTGTTGACCAGTGGATTCATGTGACATGATTTGACCATCTTTAGTGATCCCTAAGCACAAGAAATGAAGAAAATCACACAAGGCACATCATAATCAAGTTACTCAAAACCAGTTACAAAGAGATAACTCTTAAAAGCAGCCAGGGGTCGGGGGAGAGAGGCCTTATATGTACAAAGGAACAAAGACACAGATGACAGCAGATTTCTCATGAGAAACAATATAAGTGGGAAGACAGTGGTGTAGGGTGTTTAAGATGCTGAAGGAAAAAAAACAAAACTGTCAACCAAGAATTCTATGCCTAAATATCTTTTAAGTGAAGGTGAAATAAAGATGTTTTCAAACACACAACAGCTGAAATAGTTCATTACCATCAGACCTTCACTGAAAGAAATGCTTTAGGCTGAAGGAAAACAAAACCATGTGGAAATATGAATCTATACAAAAAATTGAATACTGGAAATGGTAACTACATGGGTAAACACATGATACTTACTTGAATTTCTTCAAAATATAACTGTTTAAGAATAGTAACTATGTAACAGAGTGAAGAATTTATAATATATACAGAAATAAAATATTTGACAAAAACGGCAAAAGTAAAAGGCCAGGAGAGAAGAAAATGGTAAATGCATATATTTGAGGTGGTATGATAGCACTTGAAGGCAGAGTATGACAAATTATATATGTGTTATAAACCCAAAAGCATTTACTAAAATAGCAAAGCAACAAATTATAGCTGATAAGTGAACAGTGGAGATAAAGTTAACCCACATAAAATAATCCAAAAAAGGCAGAAAGGAAAAGAGGAACAAAGAACAGATAGAACAAGTAGCACATAGCAAGATAGTCAGATTGCATAAAAATATCAATAGCCAAATATATGCTGGCTAAAATACATTTCTTTCTTTAAAGACAGGATCTCACTGTATCATCCTGGCTGGAGTGCAGTGGTGCAGTCATGGCTCTTGGGTTCAAGGGATTCTCCTGCCTCATCCTTTTTTTTTTTTTTTTTTTTTTTTGTGATGGAGTTTCGCTCTTGTCGCCCAGGCTGGAGTGCAATGATGCGATCTCGGCTCACTGCAGCCTCTGCCTCCTCGGTTCAGGCGATTCTCCTGCCTCATCCTCCTGAGTAGCTGGGACTACAGGTGCACACCACAATGCCTGGCTAATTTTTTCTGTTTTTTTGTTTGTTTGTTTGTTGTTGTTGTTGTTGTTTTTTGAGAGACAGGGTCTCACTATGTTGCCCAAGCTGGTATTGAACTCCTGGCCTCAAGGAATCCTCCTGCTTCAGCTTTCTAAAGTGCTGGGATTGTAGGCATGAGCTACTGTGCATGGCCACCCTCTTTAACTTTAAACAAATAAATAGGTTAAAGGTAAAAGAATGTTAAATGTTACACAATTCTAACTTTGATAGAAAGCAATCTAGAGTTGCTATAATATCAAATGTACTGATTTCAGAGCAAAGGAAACTACCAGGATAAAGATAATTCATGATAAAGGAATTAATTCATCAGTAAGACACTAAATGTGTATGCACCTAATAAAAGAGCTATAAGATACATAAAGCAAAAACTGATAGTGCAAGTAGAAATAGTCAGATCCACAGTTGTAGTTGGGACTCTCATTACCTGTTTCTCACTGACTTATGGAACAAGTAGACCAGAAATGAGTATCAGCACTATCAACCGTCCCGTCCCGACCCGACTAGCTTTATACAGCACTCCTATCAACTGTCCTGACCCGACTGGCTTTATACAGCACTCCTATCAACCGTCCTGACCCGACTGGCTTTATACAGCACTCCTATCAACCGTCCTGACCCGACTGGCTTTATACAGCGCTCCTATCAATTGTCCTGACCCGACTGGCTTTATACAGCGCTCCTATCAATTGTCCTGACCCGACTGGCTTTACAGCACACCACCTGGCAGCACATCCCTTCCACTGCATGTGGGATAGTCACCAGGATAGACCATTTGGGGGGCCATAAAAAGTCTCAATAGACTTGAGCAAATTCAAATCATATAAATTATGTTCTCTGAGAAAAATATAGTTAGAAACCAATAAAAAATATCTGGAATATGATTAGTTACTGAGTGTATGTTCCATTTGTCAAAGAAGAAATCAAAAGAGAGGTTAGAAAGCTTTTTGAGACTGGGTGCAGGGTTCATGCCTGTAATCCCAGCACTTTGGGAGGCTGAGGCAGGAGGATCCCCTGAGCTGAGGATTTTGAGACCAGCCCGGCCAACCTCATCTCTATTAAAAATACAAAAAAAATTTAGTCAGGTGTGGTGGCACATGCCTATAATCCCAGCTACTGGGGAGGTTGAGGCGGAGCATCACGTGAACCCGAGAGATGAAGGTTGCAGCAAGCCAAGATCGTGCCACTGCACTCCAGCCTAGACGACAGAGTGAGACTCCATCTTAAAAAAGAAAAAAAAGAAAAAGCTTTTTGAATGGAATGAAAGTGAAAATGCAGCATATCAAAATTTGTTGGATGTCATGAAAGCTATACTCGGAGGAAAATTTTAAAACACTATACCTAAAATTTTTTTGAGTGTATAAATCACTGAACTCTGCTTCTACCTTAGGACACTAGAAAAAGGAAAGCAAATTAAGTCTAAAAGATGCAAAAAAAGGAAACAAAACTCAAAGTGGAAATTAATGAAAACAGAAAAATGGAAAAAAACTGATTAAGCTGACTTTGAGGCAGTTAGTAAAATAGACAAGATTCTAGGCAGATTGATTAGGAAAAAGTGAAAAAAATAAAATATTTTTGATATCAGTATCAAAAATGAAAAATGTAGCATCACTGCTGAGTCTGTTGCTCTTAAGAAGATGTAAAGCAATAGTATGGTATAATAACTTATGCCAATAACTGATTAATTTTATATGAAATGGACAAGTTCTTTGAAAGACACAAACCATTCATACTCACATAAGAAGAAATTTTTAGAACCTGCTGAGCTCTGTATCTATTAAACAGATTTGATGTGTAATTGAAAACCTTCCCACAAAGAAACAACATGCCCATCTGGCTTCACTGGAGTGTCTGCCACACATTTAAGGAAGAAATAATAGCAGTTCTGTGTACACTCACTCAGAAATTTGAGAGGAGGGAATACTTCTCATTTTGTTATGCCAGTATTACCCTGATAGAAAAACCAAAGATGTTACAAGAAGAAAATAGATGCAAAAACAAATATGAATATAGATGTAAAAATTCTTAATAAAATTGTAGCAAATCACATTTGAGAGTATATAAAAAGGACAGTACATTGTGACCAATTGGCATTTGTACAAGGAATACATAATTGATTTAAGATTAGAAAATTAATTGATAGAACGCAACTATTATCAAACTAAAAAAGAGAAACCGTGTGGTCATTTTACCAGATACACTAAAATACAGAATCCAACATCCATTCCAGATTTTAAAAATCACTTGGCAAACCAAGAATGCAAGGGAACTTCCTCAACCTTACGAAAGACATTCATGAAAAAGTCACAGTCAACATCACAGTTAATGGTAAAAGACTGGATGCTTTCTCAAGATTAGGAGCAAGGCACAGACATTCACTCTTACTGTGTTCAGTAATACACTGCAGGTTCTTCCCAGTGCAATTGTGCAAGAAAAATAAAAGAATCTAGTTTAAAAAGGAAGAAGAAAAAGTTTATTCACTATTGACATGATCATCTATACAGAAAACCTAATCTGCAGAAAAAAAAAAAAGGAATTAGAAATAAGAAGTGAATTTATCAAGTTTACAAGATCAAACTATAAAAACAAATAATTTTTCTGTATTAGCAACAAAAATTGGAAATTATATTTTGTTAGCATTATAAATATGAAATGCTTCAGGTGACACTTACCTAATATATGCAAGATTTGTACACTAAAAACTACGTAATGTTGCTGAAAGGAAGTAGACCCAACTGGATAGAGATATTTTGCTAACAGATCAGAAGATACTAGTTTTCCTCATACTCATGTATAGATACAACATAACCGCAATCAAAATCCCAGCAGGCTATTTTATAGAAATTTAGAAGCTGATTCTGAAATTCATATAGAAATGCAAAGGGTGCAGTTGCTCATGCCTGTAATCCAAGCACTTTGGGAGGCCGAGGCGGGTGGATCACCTGAGGTCAGGAGTTTGAGACCAGCCTGAGCAACATGGAGAAACCCCATCTCTGCTAAAAATACAAAAATCAGCCAGGCATGGTGGCAGGCACCTGTAATCCCAGATACTCCAGAGGCTGAGGCAGGAGAATTGCTTGAACCCAGGAGGTAGAGGTTGCAGTGAGCCAAGATTGCACCCTTGTACTCTAGCCTAGGCAACAAGAGCAACTTAGTCTCAAAAAAAAAAAAAAAAGAAAGAAAGAAATGCAAAGGACCTAGAATAATTAAAATAGCTTCCAAAATGAAAAACAAAGTTGGGGACTAACAGTACCCGATGGCAGACCTGGTGCATTTGGGGTCACTTCCTGAGAGGTGGTGCCTGAGTTGAGTCTAGAAGGACGAGGAGGTCAGTGATCGTATTGGAACTTGTGGTAGAAGGATGGGCTGAGAATGGAAAGCAGGTGCACAGGGGAAGTGGCTGGTCAGGGTTGCTCTTGGGCTGTGGTGGATGCTTTTTAGCTTTTCAGAAGTTCACTGATGTGCTGTTAAACTTTTCAAAAAGGTTGAAGCCATGCAACCAGGTCACCTGTTTCCTCTCAAACAAATTTTAAAAATTTGAGTTTCTTTTCCTCTTTTTTGAGACAGAGTTTTGCTCGGTTGCCCAGGCTGTAGTGCAGTGGCATGATCTTGGCTCACTGCAACCTCTGACTCCTGGGTTCAAATGATTCTCCTGCCTCAGCCTCCAAAGTAGCTGGGATTATAGGCGCGTGTCACCATGCCTGACTAATTTTTGTATTTTTAGTAGAGATTGGGTTTTGCTGTGTTGGCCAGGCTGGTCTTGAACTCTTGACCTCAAATGATATGCCCACCTCAGCCTCCCAAAGTGCTGGTATTATAGGTGTGAGCCACTGCGCCTGGCCTGAGTTTCATTTTTAAAAATAGCATTCCTAGCAGTCTCAAGCATTTAAATAAATAGTTGTGTGGAGATTTAAATGGTAGAAAGATTTAAGTGACAGATGTGTTTCCTCGACAAGGAGGTGGTTCCCCTGCTTCTGAGTGAGTGAGTGTAGGTTGGATTTGTGACCCCACAATCTGTCTGGGACTTGGAGAAAGTTTCCGATTGGCCTGCAGTGTCTCTTCCTGTTGGGCCCCATCGCCGACTGTGCCCTCTCCTGGTGCTTGAGTTGTTTTTATTTCCCCTTGAATTATCACACTTAGAATCTATGGAATGGCCTCTTCTCAGGGGGTCCTGTACTGATACCAGCTGGGGCATCGGGCAACAAGGAGGCAAGTTCTCACCACGGCGGTACCCTGCCTCGGTTCTGCAGACTTGAAGTGTGGCAGCACGTGCGTGAGGCCCTGTGGCTTCTATTAGCCAGCACTGCGGGTGTAGCGGCACCAGGTCTAGGAGCAGCTGCACAGCCGCTGGTCCCTCCCTGTCACCACCCGGGTGAGAGGCCATTGGTTCTGATTTCTAACAGCAGAGGCTGCTTTTGCTTGACCTTGAACTTCGTGAAAGGAAACTGTACTGTGTGCATTCAGTTGTGTCTGGCCTTTTTTTTTTTTTTTTTGGAGACAGGGTCTTACTCTGTCATCCAGGCTGGAATGCAGTGGCGCAATCCTAGTTCACTGCAGCCTCAACCTCCTGGGCTCAAGCAATCCTCCCTCCTCATCCTCCCTTGTAGCTGGGACCACAAACACGCGCCACTACACCTGGCTGATTTCTTTACTTATCGGTAGGAGTTTTTAATATGTTCTGGATGTGGTCCTTTGTCAGAATACACACACACACACACACGTTTTACATGTTCAATGTAGCAAATATCTCCCACTTAGGATGTTTTGTTTTGTTTTGTTTTGTTTTTTTTACTTAATGGTTTCTTGATAAACAGACATTCTTAATTTTACTATAGTCCAATTTGTTAATTCTTCTGTTGTGTGCTGTTTTTGTGTGTGTGTGTCCAATAAAGATATCTGTGCCTACTCTGAGGCCACAAAGATTTTCTCCTACATTTCTTTCCAAAAGCTTTATTTTTAAAATTTTATGTATTATTATTATTATTTTTTGAAATGGAGTCTCACTCTGTAGCCCAGGCTGGAGTTCAGTGGCACGGTCTTGGCTCACTGCAACCTCCACCTCCGGGGTCCCGGTTTAAGCAATTCTCCTATCTCAGCCTCCCAAGTAGCTGGGATTACAGGCACGAGCCACCATGCCCAGCTAATTTTTGTATTTTTTTAGTAGAGACAGGGTTTCACCATGTTGGCCAGTCTGGTCTTGAACTCGTGACCTCGTGATCCGCCCGCCTTGGCCTCCCAAAGTGCCGGGATTACAGGTGTGAGCCACCGCGCCCAGCCTCAGAAGCTTTATTATTTTGCTTTTAACATTTAGACCTATAGTGTATCTAGAATTAAGTTTTACGTACAGGATTGGATGAGCTAGAGGGCAAGGTTCATTTTTTTCACACTTGACCCTTGAACAACTCAGGGTTTAGGGGCAATGATCCCCACCAGGTAGTCAAAAACCCACGTCTTACTTTTGCCGCTTCCTCCTCCTCTTAACTATGAACGACCTGCTGCTGACGGGAAGCCTTCGGATAATGTAACAGTCAATTCACATATATTTTGTATGCTATTGTAATATCTACTGTACTCTTCCTGTAAAGTCAGCTAGAGAAAAGGAAATGGTATTAAGAAAATCATAAAGAAGAGAAAATATATTTACTGTCATTATGTGGAAGTGAATCATCCTAAAGATCTTCATCCTCGTTGCCTGCGCATCAAGTAGGCTGAGGAGAAGGAAGAGGAAGGGGGTTGGTTGTGCTGTGTCAGGGGAGGCAGAGGAGGAAGAAAATCCATGTAAAAGTGACCCTCATAGCTCAGACCAGTGTTTCTCAAGGATGGACTGTATACCTGGTGAACACAGCACTGTTTTCAGAAGTCAGGTGTGAGCAGGATTGCTCCCAAGCACTGCCCTGTGCCACGGCTGTGCACGTCCTGCGCCTGCAGTCCCACGTCTTTCCCCAGTGACTGCCGGCAGATGTCGCCTTTGTGAGTCTCAGACGTGGGGCTGAGAGTGAGGACGAAGCAGGTCCCGTGTCCTCCTGTTCACCCTCCCAGTCCTCAGGTCCCACAGTCCTGCCATGCTTGGCTCATACCTGCCTGGGTCCCACATGGAGTGGGGGTGTCTGTCTCAGGCTTGGTGTGGGCTGGATCCTGGCTGGTGGGCATGCTCCCTGCTGCGTGGGAGGCTAGCCAGGCTTTGCTGCTGCACAGGGGCCAGGCAGTAGGAGCACTGGGGAATGGGGTTGGCTGCCCGGGGGCAGTTCACGGGTGTCACGGAGTCCATCTTCATTCTGTCCTGCCACTCTGCGGCGAGGGGCTCAGTGGTTGGTATGATGAGGCGTCTTCCTAATCAGCACTGTTGCTTCTCCCTTTCCCTTCTCACAGCGTGGCACCTTCCTGTCTAAGCTGGAGTTGTCCCGATGATCCACTGACATCGGTCCACCTCGGCGAGGAAGCAGACAGCGATGTCCCAGACACAGGACTACGAGTGCAGGAGCCATAATGTCGACCTGCCAGAGGCGAGGATTCCAGGGTCAAGCACTCGGTAAGGAGCCAACCGACCTACGGAGCCGCCTGGGCCACAGGAGTGGGTGGAACAAGTCCTTCTTGCACACAGAGCAGTGTGGGTGCAAGATTCTCTGTGGAGTCGCTAACTCTTTTCAAGGCCTGGATGGCCAGTGCCACCTGTGCACAGCGCTGCCCTCAGGGCTCTGGCCCACGATCCTGCAGATACGGGTCGACATGATTCATTATTTTTAGTTTTCTGATTTTTGACTTTCTAATTTATTCATGTATTTATTTATGAGACAGGGTCTCTCACTCTGTTCCCCAGGCTGGAGTGCAGTGGTGCGATCATAGCTCTCTGTAGCCTTGAATTCCTGGGCTAAAGCAGTCCACCCACCTCAGCCTCCCAGCTAGCTGGGACTGCAGGTACGCACCACCACATCTAGCTGACTTTTAATTTTTTGTAAAGATAAGGTCTCTCTGTCTTGCCCAGGCTGGTCTTAAACTCCTGGGCTCACGTAATCCTTTTGGAGGCCAAAGCCTCCCAAAGTGCTAGGCTCACAGACGTAAGCCACTGCTCAGCCCTAATTTGTAGGCTTTTGTTTGGAAATAATTTCATGCTTCTAGAAAAGTTGCAAGAATAAGAACAGTCCCGTGAGTACTCGAGTGCCCTCGCCCAGAGACCCTGTGGCTAGCATTGCTCCTGTCACCTCTGAATGCCTTTGGGGTGGGTTGTGGCATGAGAGCATGTGCTCCCTCAGGGTGTCTTCCAGGTAGCTCAGGACACTTGTTACCAAGAGTAAATCCGGCCCTGTTCCATCTCATCCAGCGTCCCGTTCCTCCAGGTTGGCTCTACCCCAGCTGCCTTTCTCTCCTTAGACTTTTTTAATCTGGAAGAATTCTATACCTTTTGTCATTTTGATATTTTTAAGGTAATAGTCACCCTATTTAAAACAGATCATTCCAGCCTGGGCAAGCTAGTGAGACCCCATCTCTAAAAAAAAAAATGCAAAAATTAGCCAGGCGTGGTGGCAGGTGCCTATGGTCTCAACTGCTCGGGAGGCTGAGGTGAGGAGATTCCTTGAACCCGAGGGGTTGAGGCTGCAATGAGCAGAGATCACACCACTGCACTCCAGCCTGAGCGACAGAGTGAGACTCCGTGTCACAGTAAATAAATAAAATAGAGAGTTCCTTGGTTTCGGTTTGTCTGATAGTTTTTCAGGAGGATACTACACAGGTGGTGTTGGTCCTCCTGGGCCCTGCATCTGCAGACACTGCTGTCCATCTGCCCCTCACCTGGCAGCATGACCTCTGACCCCGACGGAAGCCTCGCCTGTGCTCTCCTTGGTTCAGCTGCTGCCTCCTGGCCACCTGTAGGCACTCTGGCCCCGGCTCCCTGTCTGGTGCTTTGTGCCTCTGTGTGGTT
The DNA here is from genome assembly GCA_963573385.1 of Cacajao melanocephalus. Taxonomy (NCBI): domain Eukaryota; kingdom Metazoa; phylum Chordata; class Mammalia; order Primates; family Pitheciidae; genus Cacajao; species Cacajao melanocephalus. The sequence continues at coordinate 40,105 of CAUYLG010064083.1, read as the reverse complement.
GGTCTTTCCAGGACTCTGCGTAACCTTGTTTCCCAGAGCCCACGCACCTTCCGTACTTGCGATCAGCACTCGGCCTTCACCTGAGGAGGAGTACTGCTCTCTCGTTGTATATTCATTCATTCGTTTGTTGGTGTGGGCTCTGAGCTCCGTTGGGTTTTTTCGGGGTTTACGTTGCTCTTACCCTTTACTGGCTTGGTGCACATATGCCCAGATAGGCCCCTGAGCATCTCACTGGCTCCTGTGTCCTTGACCTCCTCATTCCTCTGAGTGCTTCCTTCCTCCTGTCACAACTGCCCTGCGCAGCCCTGGAATCAGCTGTTTGTCTGGGGAGTGCTGGTTTCTTTTAGGGAATACCGACCAGTCTTAGAGAACAAGGTCTGGGTTCTTAGAACACTCAGTGCTACTGCAGTGTTTTTGCTTTTTGGCCTCTTAAGCACACAGAACTAGAAAATTATACAGGAGTGTGCACATGTACACACATAGGTACCCAAGCACACATGCTCACCTCCAGGGACACACATACACACAGGTTCATAAGCTCACATGCACGCCTCCATGCACACATGCAGACACACAGATACACAAATGTGCACACACGCCTCCACACACATACACACAGGTACATAAGTGTGCACACACACTTCCACACACACTCATACAGGTACACAAGTGCTCACACGTGTCTACACACACATGAGTACATGAGCATGCACGTATGGCTACACACACACAGGTACACAAGTATGCACGCACGCCCTCATACACATGCACATAGGTATGAGTGCGTACACGTCTCCACACATACGCAAGTACATGAGCATGCATGCATGCCTCCACACACACAGGTACACAAGCATACACGCCTCCACGCACATGCACACAAGTACACAAGCATGCACGCATGCCTCCACACACGTGTCCTAGAAATGCCGAGCGCACACGGTGCTCCAGTCCTGTCCCTCCCACAGGGAGTTGCTCTGTGGTCTCTTCTTCCGTCACATCTCTTCTTTCCTGGCTCCCAAGAACACCAGCACGTTTACTCACTTGCTCATCTGATAATTTGTCTAAAATTGTTTCAGAATTACTTCACCCATTCCACCACAAAAATATATGCACTAAAAAAAGTCAGGGTTCATTTGCATTCCCTCACATGCACATTTCTCTCAGGAATGCGGAACAGAGACTCAGCCTGTGTTCATAAGTTGTTTGGATTAGCTCTTTCTCTTTTCTTCATTATGGTTCTAACATCCATTGGTTCATTACTTTCAGTTAGCGATTTTTTCTCTACCTTCCCATTCTTCCTGCTATAATTTTGTCTTTTAAATATATAGGCCATCCGCACGCCCCCAAAGCCCCAGCCATACTCAGGCACATTCAGCCAGGGCCCCTGCCCCGTGCCCTTTCTGCACCCGCCTACCTGCTGCAGGCAGAAACTCGTCTTGTTTTCAGTTTATCTCCTGGGTTTCTGTTTGTAAGAATAAACAGATGTTGGTATGTTTTCTTATTCCTCTTCTTTCTTACACAAAGGTATCATGGTTTATGTATTCTTTGCACAATTTGCTTTTTCCACTTAAAACATCTCCTCGACATCACTTCCTCTCAGACCATCGAGATTGTCCTCCTCCTTTTTTGAAGCTTCCTGGGCCTCTGTTGTGTGAGTGCCCCAGTCTTGTGTTGGCTATGTGAGTAATTTAGAATATTCTGCAATTACAAGTAATGCTGCACCCTGCTTGTGTAATTCTGTGTTTTGGGAGGTGCATCTGCAGGTGAATTTCTGATGAGGGACTGCTAGGTCGAAGGTTGCCTTTGCCTGATGCTTGTGCTGTCTTTGCGGTTCCTGTGAGCAGCACCAACCCCGGCCATTGGGGCCTGTCGACCGCTACCCCCGTCAGATCCCTGGGTGTGTGCCTGGGGTCTCTGGGCAGCTTGGGCTTTGGGGCTCTGATGACCGCTGAAGTAGGCACCTTCCATGCGTTACTGTACACTTTGTGATTGCCAGCTCTTATCTTTTGCCCATTTTTCTATAGTTTTTTTATCTTTTCGTGCTCAAATTTGTATATTAAAGACATGAGCTCTTTGTCTGTAATTTATACTGTAAGTGTTCCACTAAATGTGTCCAAAAAACCAAAATCTGTTTTAGTTTATTTGTAGTAGTTTTTGCATGTAAAAGGTTTTGAATCTTTGTATAGTCGGGTTGGCCATGGAGGCTGCCTGTGCTCTGTGAGGGCACCGCATCTTCTCTCATGTCCTGGGCTCTGTAAGGAGCTGGGCCTGCTTCTGCCCGTCTGTCTGGTCCTGCTGGCCTCCTGTCCTATGCCCAGCCACACCTGCCTCATCAAGGGTCTCTTCTGCTCCTTCCCAGCCTCCCTGTGGTTCATGTGTCCTCATGTGGCACCTCAGTATCCCTGCACTGACTCCCACGGCTGGGTTCCAGATTTCTCCTTTACACACAGTGCAGAGAGGGCCCCTCAGCTGTCCAGCCTTTGAGGCCATGCCGGGCACCCTCTGGACTTCCCTGGGCTGCTCATTCCCTTGTAGGGATGGGCCACATTTGCTTATTCATGCATCAGGTGAAGGACATTTGGTCTGTTGCCACTTTCTGGCTATGATGAGTCATGCTACCATGAACGTTGCTGTGCAGATTTCTGTGTGAACACATTTTGATTACCTGGTTGTGGAATTGCTGGGTCAGGTGGTAACTCTGTGTTTAACATTTATTATTGTTGTTATTATTTTTGAGAAAGCTTGGTGCTTGTCAGGCTGGAGTGCAGAGGTATAATCACGGCTCACTGCAGCCTCCAACTCCCAGGATGAAGCGATCCTCCCACCTCAGCTTCCCAAAGTGCCAGGATTACAGCCACCACACTTGGCCTGTTTAACTTTTTTTTTTTTTTCCCAGACAAATCCTCACTCTGTTGCACAGAGTGGAGTGCAATGGCACGATCTTGGCTGCAACCTCTGCTTCCCAGATTCAAGTGATTCCCAGGCCTCAGCCTCCCAAGTAGCTGGGACTATAGGTGCGTGGCACCACACCCAGCTAATTTTTGTATGTTTAACTTTTTTTTTTTTAAAGACAGAGTTTTGCTCTTGTTGCCCAGGCTGGAGTGCAGTGGCACAATCTTGGCTCACCACAACCTCTGCCTCCTGGGTTCAAGTGATTCTCCTGCCTCAGCCTCCCGAGTACCTGGGATTACAGGCACATGCCACCACACCCAGCTAATTTTGTATTTTTAGTAGAGACCAGGTTTCTCCATGTTGCTCAGGCTGGTCTTGAACTCCTGACCTCAGGTGATCTGCCTGCCTCAGCCTGCCAACATCCTGGGATTACAGGTGTGAGCCACTGCTCCCAGCCAATATGTTTAACTTTTTGAAGAACCACCAAACTTTCTTCCACAATGGCCACACCATTGAATGTTCCCGCTTCCCACCAGCAATGTGTAAAAGTTCCGCTTTCTTCATATCCTTAACAACACTTGTTATTATGGTTTTACGTTATTATTATTGCCATTTCAGTGGGTTCGAGATGGTGTCTCTTGTGGTTTTGATTTGCATTTCTCCTATGGCTAATGATGATGAGCATCTTTTTATGTAGATGGGCTATTTGTATATCTTCTTTGGAGATGTGTCTGTTCAGGTACCTATTTTTAAACTGTTTTTTTTTGTTGTTGTTGTTTTCTTTGAGTTGGATTCCCACTCTGTCGCCCAGGCTGGAGTGCAAAAGCATGATCTCAGCTCACTGCAACCTCCACCTCCCAGGTTCAAGCGATTCTCTGCCTCAGCCTCCCGAGTAGCTGAGACTGCAGGTGCCTGCCACCATGCCCAGCTACTTTTTGTATTTTTAGTAGAGACAGGTTTTCTACATGTTGTCCAGGCTGGTCTCGATCTCCTGACTTAGGTGATCCACCCACCTTGGCCTCCCAAAGTGCTGGCATTACAGATGAAAACCACCGTGCCTGTCTTTTCTTTTCTTTTCTTTTTGAGACAGGATCTCACTCTGTCAACCAGACCTGGAGTGCGGTAGATCAGGGCTCATTGCAGTTTCCACCTCCCAGGCTCCTATCCTTTTATTATTGAATTAGGAGAGTCCTTTGTGTCTCTGAGTCCCTCATCAGGTGAGTGATTTGCAGGTGTTTTCTCCTATTCTGCGGCTGTGTTTTCACTCTCTTGGTGGTGGCCACAAAAGTTTTAATTTTGATGAAGTCTAGTTTTCCGTTGTTTCTCTTATCGCGCGTGCTTTTGGTGTCATAGCTTATATTCCATTGCCATATCCAAGGTCATGTAGCGTCGCCCTGTCTATTCTAAGAGTGTTATCATTTTAGCTCTTACCTTGAGACCTTTGATCTACTTTGGATTAATGCTTGTGTGTGCCGTGAGGCAGGGGCTGGCTGCATTTGTTTGCAGGTGGATGTCCACCTGCACACCCTTGTGTAAGTCTGCAGGGAATGTTCTTGTTCACGCTTGTGTCCCTAGCACCTGGTAAACTGTCTGGCCTGCACGTGGCACTCATTACGTTCATCAGAAAAGGCTTACGTGGGCAGATCATTGTCTGCAAACAGACACCTCCAAGAAACAGGAGCTACAGGAAGGTTGCTTCTGCCTTGATGGCAGAACTCTGGGGGTTTTCCCCACCCTCAGTCCCCTGGGGATCGTAGACATCTTGCATCCCCCCACCTCTGTCACCAAATGACTTATTCTCTCTTCCCAATTCATTTTAAATACTGTTGCCAAATAAATCTTCCTCGACACACCTCAGATTGCATCCGTGGATTGCTGCTGACCCTCTGTGGTAGAGGGTCAAGGTACGAGTTCCTTGACCCACATGATCCTGTCCTCCCCACCTTGCCCTATGCAGAGCCAGACTGCAGGGCCACCAGCTGCACCCCCTCCATCCTTGCAGTCCAGCTCCAGCCAGTCTGTGGGACCCCCGAGGCCAGGCCACCCTCTGCATTCTGAAGCCCGTGCCTTGCTCTGGGCAGTGGCTCCCCAGGGCCTAGTGTCCTCCATGCGATTGTCGCCCTCAGGTTCCCTGAAGGTCTGGGCTCAATGCTGTCCCCCAGGAGGTGCCCAGAGTACTCTGAGGAAGCTGGTGTTCTGCCCACATGCATGCAGAGTGCACAAAAAGGAAATAAAATGCTATTCTTTGTTGAGAGAGAATTATCCCATTACATTCGTTTGAAAATGCATTTTAAACAAAAATAACAATTGGTATTGCTTCTTTTAGGGCATAGAATGTTCGATTCTCTGCCTTTGAGCTTCTCTGTGCTCAGAAAATCTATTTTGGGAGCATCTCAACTTTGTTCTGCTAAAATCTAACATAAGCGAGGAGAGAACAGGAGAGCAGGCAGCGCTCCCCGGAGGAATGAGGCGACGCCACCATCCAGGGGAAGCCACCAGCCGTGCTGGCACGTGGGGCCTGTGCCTTCTGGGCAGGGAGGCTGTGCTGATGCCGAGGGCACCTCACTTCTCACCATGTTTGAACTGGGTCCATGTGGTCCTGTCCTCAGTGTGCGCCCCAGACCTGACACAGCCCCGCCCTTCCAGGTGCTCAGGCCGAAAACCTTGCCCTTCCTTGCTCCTCTCCCCCGCCCCTCACCTCTCTTCTGGCACACACCCTGCCCCCCAACACCAATAGCCTCCAGAGCCTTCATCCTGCTCCCTGTGGACCAGCCAGGAAGGTCCATTTATCTGAATTAGGTCAGGTGAGCCCAGACCTCAGGCCCTTCTTGGTGGCCTTGCTGCCCCCGGTCCCCCCAGGCCTAGAGACGAGCTTCCTGCAGGTGTCCGCTTGCAGGCACCTTCTTGGGGTTTCCTCGGGTGCCCTGAGGCTGCTGCATCTGCTGTTGTCCTCTTCAGCATCCCAGCAGGTGCCCCTCACACTCTCCACCCTCCCCTGCCAGGTCTGTGCTCATGGGAGCACGGAGCAGCTGTCCATCAGGCTCCAGTCTCCAGCTGGGGAGAGGAGGTGTCTGCATAGGGAAGGTGCCTGCTGGGTGACCGTGAGCCTCTGGCGTTGCACCTGAGGCCTGCACAACTGCCTGGCTCTGGGAGGTCATGGAGCAAAGGTGACAGAGCCTGGCCAGGTTGAGGAGTAGAGGGGGGATGGGGGCTTTGCCAGGAATTGCCCCACTCCAGGGCCAGTGCCAGCTGTGGAAGGTGTCCAGTGACCAGGTCCCAGTTTTGGGAGTTCCTTCTATCTTCAGCATGGAGAATGGCCTGGACGGGGCAGAGCAGCAGCCCAAGGGAGCAGGGGTGAGGGCTGAGGGTCAGGGTGACCCGACTCTCTGGCTGGGCCCTGGGGGTGTTGACAAGGCTCACTGCCGGGGACCAGCAGGAGACAAGCCTCAGCCCTGGCTGGGGTCTCCATGCTGGCTCCATGCCCAGGCAGGGCTGGGCAGCAGGTTGGGTTTGGTGGGGGCAGGGGTGTTTCTGGAGCTGAAGGAGACCCCTTGGCCTGTGCTGAGACGTCACACGGTGACCGCTGCTGCCCCAGCCTTCTGTAGACTGGCCTTGCAGTCACTTGTGCTAAGCTGTTCTCGATTGCTATAAACACCTGATGGTGGGTGTCTTATGAAGAAAAGACGTTTAATTGGGTCATGGTTCTGCAGGCTGTGGAGGAAGCATGGCACTGGCATCTACTCAGCTTCTGGGGAGGCCTCAGGAAGCTTCTGATCATGGCAAAGCACGAGCAAGGGCCAGGGAAGGCACCACACACTCAAAACAACCTGCTTTCACAACAACTCACTCTCACTTGAGAGGACAGCACTGAGCCATGAGGGGCCTGCTCCTGACCCAAGCACCTCCCACCGGGCCCCACCTCCAACCCTGGGGATCACATCTCAACCTGAGGTTTGGGAACAAGTATCCAAACTATCATCACCCGTGGTGAGAAAACACAAGTGACCTGTAAGGGCCGCTATACAAGGTCACCAGATGTGGCCGTGTCCTGATGACAGTGTTGGTGGCGTCTTCCAGAGATGGCCGTGCCCTGACGACAGTGTGGATGGCGTCTTCCGGTGATGGCCGTGTCCTGACGACAGTGTGGATGGCGTCTTCCAGAGATAGCTGTGTCCCGACAGTGTTGATGACATCTTCTGTCAGGCCCTGTCGAGAAGCCTTCTCTGACCTCTGTCCCACATGCCATGTGTTGTCCCTGGTGACCCCACCAGGCTGGCCCTGTGTTCTGCAGGATGACCCTTGGTGGTCTCACGTCAGTTGGGAGCATGGAGGGCTAGAAGTTGGCACCAGGGTCAGGGCCTTGTGGGCCCAGGCCCCAAGGCAGCAGTGATATGTTGTTCCCCTCTCGTGGGTGGGGCTCCCACGCGTCTCAGCCTTTGTAGGTTCCTCACGCACCTCTGTGTCTCTCAGCCTGCAGCCCTTGTCCCATCCTCTTCCCAAGGCTTCTGGAGGAGCTAGGGCCTGGCCTGAGCCCCCACCTTGCAGACGCCTGGGTTGTGCCAGGGGCTGCTGATTCACACCAGAGGAAGAGCCGCAGGAGGCCTCCAGCTCGTCTTGGGTGTCTCTGCCACAGGCCATAGAGATGGACCTGGCTTCAGGTGCCTGAGTAGGATGGTGGCGTGTGCCAGCACATGTGGGAGCTGCCTTCTGCCCTGCACACCAGCCCCTCCCAGAACCTGATTGCCCCTGGATTATGGGATCACGGGAGTCCCTAGGGTCAGAGGGCCTAGTTGGGGAGGTGGTGAGCTCTCCTGTGTTTTGGTAAAGCTTCCTCGTGGTCCCCAAGTCAGTGTCCTCAAGAAGAGGAGCTGGCGCTCTGCCCCACTCTGTTAGTGTGGGAAGAGTTCACCCTCACAGGAGGCTTCCTGCCGCCCTGCTCTGGGCGCTCCTGTCCCCAAGCCCTGCTGGCCCATGACTCCCTGCCCCAGGGTCGGCCCTGCCCGGACAGGCCACAGGGAGGAGCAGCTGCTGGCTGTAGAATGAGGCCGACTGTGCTGCTTGTATCGTTTATGGAGTGCAGAATTAACATTTTAAAATATAGAGACTACTTGCTCTTTTAAAGTAAACTTCTTTATTTAGAACAGTTTTAGATTTACGTGGAAATGGCCCAGGCAGCATGGAGGCCCATATCCCCAGGGTCGCCTGGCCACTGACACCTTTGCCATTGCACTGCCAGTGCCTTTACAGTTGATGAGCCCCTGCAGTGACTGTTCTTAACTGAATCCAACTGTATTCAGGGTCTTAGGTTTGCACCTGATGTCCTTTTTCTGCCCCTGGGTCCTGCATGACATTGATCCTGGCGTCCCCATAGCTTCTCTGGACTCAGCCTCTCCTGGCATTTGGTGACCTGCACGGCCTGGATGGAGGAGGGCTGGCCCGGCATTGCATAGTGCACTCCTCACTTGGACGTGCCTGACTGTTACCACGATTTGCTCGGAGGACCACAGAGGCGACGTGCCACTCCCATCTCACAGTGTGGTGAGCACACACAAGTCCTGCCTATGGTGGCTGAGGCCGCCCAGCCGGGAGTCCTGCCCATGGTGGCCGCGGCCGCCCAGCTGAGGCTGCTGAGACTTTGCTCTGTGCATCCCCATGCTGCCTTCGGCTGCGGGTCTGACCCTCACTGGGTTTGACAGAGACAGGCATGGGCATCAGGTGGCCAGCCTGGGTCCCCATCCCTGCTGGGTCATACCCTCCCCTTCATTGGGCCCTGGGCGGAGTTTCTCCAGATGGCCCAGCGAGAACCTGCCTCCCGCACCCAGTCTAGTCACTCCCCGCTCCCCACAATCCCCGCAGCTCTGTCCCTGCCGCATATGGCTGCTTTTCCCCGCTGCTTACGGAGGCTCAGGGCCGCCTCCCCCACAGCATGAGGCACATTGCTCTTTCTCTACAAACGTGTTAGCTCACACATGTGTGCAGAGAAGTGTTTGAGGAAGTGCAGGCTCACGACGTGCCCACCAGGCAGGCAGCCTCTGGCATCATCGTTGGTTTTGTGTGTCCGTGAGTCTCGATGCACCCCATAGCCTGCAGGCCCCTGCCCAGTACCCTTGTGTGGCCTACATGCTCAGGACCCCTCGGGGCGGTCCTGCTCTGTCTTCTTGGGTCTGTGCGCCCTCTCTCTCATTCCTGCCAGGTCTTAAGTTGTAGGCTAAGGGCAGTGGCATCCAGCACACATGGCCAGCCCGTGTCCATGCCAGCGGTATCACCAGCTCCTTCCACCCCAGCTGTTCCCGTGGGGCTGGGACCAGCCTTGCTGGTTTTCCTCAGTGTCCCAAGCTCTGCATTTCCCTGATGGTGGTGGGTGCTCTCTTCTACCTGCAGAGACTGGCGGCTGATCTGTCTAAAAATGTTTCTTCTGGCCAAGTGCAGTGGCTCATGCCTGTAATCCCAGCACTTTGGAAGGCTGAGGCAGGCAGATCAAGAATTGGAGACCAGCCTGGCCAACCTGGTGAAACCCTGTCTCTACTAAAAATACAAAAATTAGCTGAGCATGGTGGTGGGTGCCTGTAATCCCAGCTACTTGGGAGGCTGAGGCAGGAAAATCGCTTGAACCCGGGAGGCAGAGGTTGCAGTGAGCCGAGATTGCGCCACTGCACTCCAGCCTGGACAACAGAGGGAGACTTCATCTCAAAAAAAAAAAACAAAAAACTCCCTGTCCCTCACTCTTCCTCGCATGGACCCAGCAGGCCGTTCCTGCCCTGCGCCCAGTCCTGCCTCTCCAGGCATCGCCCCGTGCTGCCAGGTCTTGTCCTCTGCCCGTCTTGTGCTCAGTCCCTCCATCCTGCATTCGCTTGTTCTTAAACCTGTGTAACATGTTAATTTCAGGGATTTATTTTTACATTTTAGATTTTCCACTTAATTCTTTTTTTTTCTTATTTTCTCATGTCACCTTAGAGGAAGATCCTGTACGTTTTCTTTCATCTGTAGAAACTCATCATGTCATGAACGTCAGTCACAGGCAGTTTGCATTCCACGCGTGCTGGCTCTGAACCCGGGTCCCTGAGGTCTGCTGCTGTAGCCCCTTTCCTTCTCTCTTGGTTTTTGGTCAGTTCTTCCTTTCGCTTGCCTGGCTGTCATTTCTTATTTGATGCCTGTATTAGCCCATTTTCGTGGTGCCCAAGACTGGACAATTTATAAAGAAAAGAGGTTTAATTGACTTATAGTTCCACGTGGCCGGGGGGCGCCCAGGAAACAGTCATGTGGAAGGGGATGCAAACAAGTCCTTCTTCATTTGGGGGCAGGAGAGAGAAGAATGAGAGCCCAGTGAAGGGGGAAACCCCTTTCTAAAATGATCAGATCTCGTGAAAACTCACTATCAAGGGAGCAGGATGGGGGAAGCCGCCCCCATGATTCGCTTATCTCTACTCATTCCCTCCCATGACACATGGGGATTATGGGAACTACAATTCAAGATGAGATTTGGGTGAGGACACAGCCCATCCTGATATGTGACATGAGCATGCCACTGTGTGGAGTGCAGAAGGCTGCTGTCCTGCAGAGCAGACCAATAGCAGCCCAGGCTGGCCGCAGGCAGAGGGAACCTATCCTTGGGACACTCCTGCTTCTGAGCTATCACTCAGGCCCTCTTCCCTAGGCAGGCTCTGAGCCCAGTGTCAGCATGGGACCCAATGCCTGGAAGTGGGCATGGTACCAGAGTGTTCTAGCCACTGCCCCAGCTTGAAGCCCAGTGTCTGTGAATGAGCCACACTCAGAGGCTGCTCCTGAGGCTGTCACTATGGGTTAGGAGACTGCTGCATGGGGCCTGGCCTCCTGGGGAGAGAACTGTCCCCTGCACCACAGCCATGGGAGGGATAAGACTGGAAGACACTTGGGGTGTCCCAGGCGTACCCTGTGGGGCAGAGGAGAGTGGATCCTGTCACCAGGGTGTGGCTCAGAGCTGGGAGTGATTCTGGGCAGAGGGCTGAGCTGACTGCGTTTCCAGCAGTGTGAGAAACATCATGGAAAGAAGTCCCATTGTGGCCACTGCTGGGTGTGAATCAGCCCGAGACCAGGCCTGGTGGCTCATGCCTGTCTTTGGGAAGGCAAGACAGTCGGGTCACTTGAGGTCAGGAGTTCGAGACCAGTTTGTGCAACATGGTGAAACCTCATCCCTACTAAAAATACAAAAAATTAGTCAGCCATGGTGGCACACACCTGTAATCCTAGCTACTTGGGGATTGAGGCAGGATAATTGCTTAAACCTGGGAGGTGGAGGTTATGGTGAGCTGAGATCACACCGCTGCACTCCAGCCTGGGTGACAGAGCAAGACACTGTCTCAAAAAAAAAAAAAAAAAGTCTTCCCTGAGGCACAGGGGTCAGGTAACAAGAGTGGAGAGCCTGGGTGGGCCATGGGGGTGGGGGGGTGCAGGAATGCCCCATCAGCCCCTCAGGGAGAGCTGGGCTCCAGGAGGAATGCAGGGCACCTACCCACCTCCTTTCAACACTTGCCATTTTTGTTTATTTTGTTTATTCAAACTGTGGGCCCTGTAGGGGCCCATGAAGGTTGAGATTTAAGGGCATGGTGTGTGCATGGGACTACCACAACTAGTGCCATCCTCAGGAGGCCCAAGCTGCAGCGCGTGGTACCGCAGGCGGGAGGTCCTGGCCCTGCCAAGCCTCAACCTTCCCTCCCTAGAATGCTGAGCTGAAGGAGTTCAAGGTGCACCATGTTGGTGTCCCTATGTTTCTAACAATGGGAGACATTGACACTTTGTGTCATGGGCTGAGGTCAAGGTCTCCAGGGAAAGTTGCCCTGGAGCTAAGGGCTGGAGCGTGCACGAGGGGAAGCCGGTGCTGGGAACCCCTAGCTGGCCCCTCCAGGTTCTCTGTGGTGTGGTGATTTGGAATGTCCATGGAGAGAAGGAAGGAAGACGGAGGTGAGGCCCTCGGAAAGAAGAGTGAGTCTGCCATTGCCTCTGGGGCTGGGACCTACAGAGGCTTCTGGGTAGTCCCAGCCCTTCCTGCTGCAGGGTTTCCCTTAGTGGTCCTGTGGAAGCAGAGAGGGACACAGGGGCAATCGAGAGAAGGCGTCCAAGCCCTTCAGAGACCTGGACGAGTGGAAGGAGACACGTTGGCTCTGGGTGGAGACCAAAGTTCCACCGAGATGCCTGGTTCTCCTAAAATCCATCCACAGGCTCAGTGCAGAGCCAACAAAGAGGCCAGTGGGGCTGTGAATGGAAGTTGACAAGCTGATTCTAAATTTCACTGGGAAGAACCAAGAGTCAAGAATGGCCTCCACACATGCCTGAGGGAGGTGAGGAGTGTTTGGCTTTGGAAGCAACTTTACAAAGCCTCGTAACTAAGACACTGCTCAGGCGGAGACAGAGATGGATGGATCAGCAAAGCCAATTGGGAGCGCAGACATGCCTATAGAAACTCAATTTTTTTTCTTTTTTTTTGAGACAGAGGCTCGCATTGTTGCCCAGGCTGGAGTGCAGTGGCGCTTTCTCGGCTCACTACAACCTCCACCTCCCAGGTTCAAGTGATTCTTCTGCTTCTGCCTCCCAAGTAGCTGGGATGACAGGCATGCACCACCATGCCTAGCTAATTTTTATATTTTTAGTAGAGACAGGGTTTTACCATGTTAGCCAGGCTGGTCTCAAACTCCTGACCTCAGGTGATGCACCTGCCTCAACCTCCCCAAGTGCTGGCATTGCAGGCATGGGCCACCACGCCCACCCAGAAACTCAATTTAAATTTAAGACAGAGCTGCCGTTGTCACTGAGGAGACAGTGCTATTGGGCGCTGCCGAGCCCTGTCCGAATGGGAAAATGGAATTTTACACAGTGAGCAAAAATCAGGGCAGGCAGATCAGTGACTTCCATGTCAAAAGCAACTTAGAAGAGAATATCCGTGACCTAGAAGTAGGGACATTTTCTTTAAAAAGATCAAAATAGAGGCCAAGTGTGGTGGCTCATGCCTGTAATCTCAGCACTTTGGGAGGCCGCGGTAGGCAGATCACCTGAGGTCAGGAGTTCGAGACCAGCCTGGCCAACATGGTGAAACCCTGTCTCTACTAAAACTACAAACAATTGCCAGGTATGGTGGCAAGCGCTTGTAATCCCACTGAGGCAGGAGAATTGCTTGAACCCAGGAGATAGAGGTTGCAGTGAGCCAAGATCATGCCACTGTACTGCAGCCTGGGCGAGAAGAGTGAAACTCTGTCTCAAAAAAAAAGTCAAAAGAGGAAAAATTGGCCAGACAGGGTGGCTTATGCCTGTAATCTCAGCCCTTTGGGAGGCTGAGGTGGGTGGATTACCTGAGGTTAGGAGCTCGAGACCAGCCTGGCCAACATGGTATAACCCTATCTCTACTAAAAATACAAAGAATTAGCTGGGCATAGTGGTGGACACCTGTAATCCCAGGTACTTGGGAGGCTGAGGCAGGAGAATCGCTTGAACCCAAGAGGTGGAGGCTGCAGTGAGCGGAGATCACGCCACTGCACTTCAGCCTGGGCGACAGAGTGAAACTATGTCTTTAAAAAAAAAAAAATTGCAGCAACTTCATGGAAACATTGCCCACTAAATCTTTAAAACTTCAAAATTTGACATTTGGAAAGATTCATTGCATGTCATGCTTGAAATATGCGCTGTTTTATAGGAAGATAATGTGTGTTTTAATTTTTTTTTCCCCAATGACAGTAGTAATCTTGTGAACATTGTGGAACACTTGGAAAATACAGAAAAACAGAAACCACTGTAACCTACCACCTCACAACAGCAGTGCTAACATGACAGATTCTTTATTGTGCGACTCTTACGATAGAATTCCAGCCAGCAAGGGTAGACGGTGTGCTGGCCAGCTCAGTGGAGTGTGAAGGCAAGAAGTGTCCACAATGCTGAAAGTCATGGGGAAAGTGCAGGAGGATCCCCACGGGATCCTCATGGCTACAGGGACAGCACAGGGTGGTACAGTGGGGAACTCAGGCTGTGGGCAGACCCAGCTGTGCCGCCTTGTGCCCAACAGGTCTCTCTTGAGCTGCCCGCCCCCCCCACAGTGTGTGCATCAATTCCTGCTGCGGTTTCAGGTGGGTGAAGGCTGTTTTTTTTTTTTAACTTTTTTGAAAATAATGAAATTATTTAAAAAAGTTAAAATTTTTTAAATAAAAGGAAGAGAACATGATCGGTGGTATCAAGAATGGCACAGCTTCCTCAGGACTGAAAGGTGCTGCCTAGATTTGGCCGTCAGGAGCAACTGGGGCCCTTTCTGTCCCTCACCTGGGGGAGCCACAGGTAGCCCCCACTGGCCTGTGTCTGGGCCCAGTATCCACTGGCCCCTACTTACCTCTGCATCTGCTGAACCCCTGGGATCAATGCTTTTTCCCTAGAAACAAGACGCCTCACATGGCAGGGTTTAGGAGACAGCAGATGCACCGGCCCACAGCAAGGCCTCCTGGCAGTGTCCATGCCAGGAAGCGCTCTGCACCTCTAAGGGGTTTTTATTTCCATGTAGAAACATGGAAGCACCCTGAGAAACATTACGGAGCTGGAGGCTGTGCCCCTGAGGGGGGATCTGAGGGCCGGCTGGGCTCTTGGCTTTGCTGCTCAGGGAGCCCTTGGAAGAACACATCTTGGGAGCCCAGCAGCACTTAGCTGGGCCTCAGGCCCACCCGGACCCCAACCCAGTGTGGAGGTGCTGGTCCAGTTGCAGTGGAGGGGCTGCTGAGCAGGTGTGCAGGGGTGGCCCGCAGGCCATGCCACAGTCCTGCGGGATGGAGCAGTGGGCAGTGCATTTGTGGCCTGGGTGCCTATGAGGTCAGGAACCCGTAACCACAGACAGTATGTACCCTCCTACCTGGGGCCCAGGATCCTCAGGGGACTGCCCCACCCTGGGGCGAGACAGTATGTCCCTCCACCCACCACCTGGAACCCACGATCCCCAGGGGGCTGCACCACCTTAGGGCGCTGGCGGCTCCAGGGGCTCCTGGGGTGCAGCTGCTGTGGGCTTGGGTTTGGTTTCCTCTGCGACAGGATTTCTGGGTTTTGCAGCTGGGGCTGGAGCCGGGGTCTGCAGGGGCAGGGTCCCTGCGGGGCAGGAGGCGTGGGCCTAGGCCTTCGTGGCTCCAGCCGCCCTGTCGCTGTCTCTCCCCAGGCTGGAGTGGGTGGAGATCATCGAGCCGCGCACCCGCGAGCGCATGTACGCCAACCTGGTCACCGGCGAGTGCGTGTGGGACCCGCCGGCCGGCGTCCGCATCAAGCGCACCAGCGAGAACCAGTGGTGGGAGCTGTTCGACCCCAACACGTCCCGCTTCTACTACTACAACGCCAGCACGCAGCGCACCGTGTGGCACCGGCCGCAGGGCTGCGACATCATCCCACTAGCCAAGCTGCAGACGCTGAAGCAGAACACGGAGTCCCCGCGCGCCTCGGCCGAGAGCAGCCCCGGGCGCGGCAGCAGCGTCAGCCGCGAGGGCAGCACCAGCTCCTCTCTGGAGCCCGAGCCCGATGCCGAGAAGGCGCAGGAGCTGCCAGCGAGGACTGGGCGGCCCACGGCGTTTGGGGCTGTGAAGGAGGAGACCGGCAGGTGAGGGCGGGGAAAGATGCTGTGGGCGGGTCCAGGTGAGTGGAATGGGCGTGGCTGGGTGAGAGTGAGACAGGTAGGGTGGGGGGGCAGGTGAGAGCGGGACTGGTGAGGGTGGTGGGCAAGGCCAGGTGAGGAGTAAGTTAGGTGTGGTAGGCGGGGCCAGATGAGCGCGGTGAGTGGGACTCAGTGTCCCTGTGAGTGGCTGGAGCCTCCCTCATCTGCAGTCCTTGGCTGTGGCAGCTACTACGGCCGTCCCCAGCAAGACAAGTGAGTACTTTCTTGTCTCCTTGGGTAGCAGAGTCTGTGCTCAGCCTCAGAGGTCTCCGGGCCCTCCAACCCTGCTCCTCTGGCCCAGCCCCTGGCAGGTGGTGGTTCCTAAGGGCAGTGTCTGAGGGGCTCACCTAGCTCTCTCTGCTTATAGGAGATGTATATGTGGGGATTAGGGTGCGAGTGTAAGAGGTGTGGGCCTGGGGGCTGCAGGTCAGTGTGGATACTGGACACAGCTGAGGGGTCTCAGCAGGCCTGGAGGTGGCCCTCTAGAGTCACAGTGGCTCTGAAGGAGCACAGCCTGTGTTGGTGGGAGCCAAGGATACCCCTGCCCTCAGAAGTAGGAAGAGGTCAGGGTAGAGCGAAAGGGCCCGGAGGGGAGTGGACCATAGGAAGCGAGTCCCAGAGAGGACAGTGGGGAGGAGCTGAGGCAGGTGGCAGGTGGGCAGGGGATGGGAGTGAGCGAGACAAGTGCCCCCTGGTGCCTCACGGCAGCTGCAGGGGATGCTCTGGGATCCCATGGGGTCATAGATGGCAAAGGTAGGACTGGCCCAGGGACAAGAGGCAGGGCCTTCCCAGAGCCCAAGCTGTGGCCCAGGGCAGACAGAAGCCTGCCCCCTGCAGGGACAGATGGAGGATCCTCTGGAGAGGATGGAGGAGAGGCTAGACCCCAGGGAGAGAAAGGCAGGGGATTGGTCTCCCCCAGTACCAGAGTTTCAGTGCTTGGCCAAGGTTGCCAGGGGAACTAAGGCCCAGGGGCTTTCTGCAGAGGTGAGAAGGAAACTGTCAGACTGCTGGTCTCATCTGAGGCTTCAGAGGAAGGATTGAGAGTGAACCACAGAGCTGAGAGGACAGCAAGCTTCCATCCCACCCTGCCCAGGTGCAGGCCAGAGGGAGGTGGGCAGCAGGTTCACCCTGTGGACCCAGCCAGCAGGATGAAAGGGAGAGGGAGGCCAGGGTTGGAGCCTGCTGCAGACTCAGCAGCGGGTGGGGCACATCGTGTGTGGAGGGGCCACTGGACCACACGGGGAAGATGGCATTCAGGGCAGGTTGAGCAGTGGAGGCTTGGACGTGCCATGGGTGAGCGGTGCAGAAGGCAGGCACAAAGAGGACCAGGGCCTACATTTCGCATCCCACCAGCAAATATGAGCATTTGAAGTTACCCACCGCCTTGCCAACACTACTCACTTTCCTTTTTTGATC
Source organism: Cacajao melanocephalus (assembly GCA_963573385.1). Classification (NCBI taxonomy): domain Eukaryota; kingdom Metazoa; phylum Chordata; class Mammalia; order Primates; family Pitheciidae; genus Cacajao; species Cacajao melanocephalus. The sequence goes on along the minus strand of CAUYLG010064083.1, from coordinate 23,157 downwards.
TCGTTTAGCCATTGTAGCGGCTGTGAAATGTCTCATTGTAGTTTTGGTTTACAGTTCCTTAATGACTAATGACTTCGAGCCTCCTTTCACTTTCTTGATGGTATCATTTGAAGAACAAAGATTTTTGTTGTTTTTGTTGATTTGTTTGTTTTTGAGACAGGGTCTCTCTTTGTCCCTGGGGCTGGAGTGCAGTGGTGTGATCTCCACTCACTGCAGCCCTGACCTCCCAGGCCCAAGTGACCCTTCTACCTCAGTCCCCCAAGTAACTGGGACTACAGGCACACGCCACCACACTCGGCTAATTTTTGTAATTTTTTTTTGTAGAGATGGGATTTCACTATGTTGCCCAGGCTGGTCTCCAACTCCTGAGCCCGGGCAGTCTGCCTACCTTTGCCTCCCAGAGCACTGTGATCACAGGCACGAGCCAGTGTGCATGGCCAAAATACAGTTTTTAATTTTGGCCAGGAAAGGTGGCTCACACCTGTAATCCCAGCACTTTTTGAGGCCAAGGAGGGCAGATCACTTAAGGCCAGGAGTCTGAGACCAGCCTGGCCAACATGACAAAACCCTGTGTCTACTAAAAGTACCAAAATTAGCCAGGAGTGGTCATTCATGCCTGTAATCCAAGCTGCTTGGTTGGCTGAGGCAGGAGAATCTTTTGAACCTAGAAGGTGGAGGTTGCAGTTAGCTGAGATCACACCATTGTACCCCAGCCTGGGTGACAGAGTGAGACTCTTGTCTCAAAAATAAAAATAAAAATTGACCAGTCTTAGATTTTGGTTTATTTCTGGCCTCTCAGTTGATCTGCATTGATCCTTATGTCAGTACCGCATTGTTCTGATCACTGTAGCTTTGTGATCAAAGTTTTGAAACTGGAAAGTGTGAGTCTTCCAGCTTTGTTCTACTTTTTCAAGGTTGTTTTGGCTATTTGGAGCCCCTTGCAATTCCATATGAATTTGGGGATTGGCCTTTTCATTTCTTTAAAAAAAAAAAAAACTTTTGGAATTTTGCATCTGCGTGGGTGATCCTGTTGGATCTGTAAGGTCGTATCTCACCTACGCAATATTAATTTTCTAATCCATGAACAGAGGATGTCTTTTCATTTGCTAATGTCTGATTTTTCTTAGCAGTGTTTTGTATTTTCTAGTGTACCATCCTTTCACCTCCCTGGTAAAGTTTATTCCTAGATATTTTATATTTTTAGATGCTATTGTAAGTGGAATTTGTTTTTTATGTCCTTCCAGATTGTCCACTGTGGTGTATGGAAACATAACTGATTGTGTGTTGATCTTACATTGTGCAACTTTGCTGAATTTCTCTATTAGCTGTAGTAACCTTCTTTTATATTCTCTGGGATTTTCTATATATAGGACTATGTCATCTGTGATTAGCAATAGTCTTACATCTTCCTTTCCAATTTGGATGCCTTTTTCTTCTTAGCTGATTGCTCTGCGTAGAATTTCCAGTGAAGTGTTGAATGGCAGTGTTGAAAGAGGCATTCTTGTTCTGTTCCTGATCTCAGGGGGAAAGCTTCCAGTCTTTTTCTGTTGAACAAGTTCCTTTATATTCTGTGTTCTCAGTGGTTTTATCATGTGGATTTTGTCAAATGCCTTTTCCACATCTGGTGAGATGATCACGTGGTTTCCCCGCTTCAGTCCGTCTGTCAGTGTGGTGCATTACATTGCTGGGCCTCGTGTTGAACCATCCTTGAGGGTGTACTCCAGTTGTCACAGCAGCACCTGCATGCATTCGAAAAATAGAGAACTTCTGTGTGGGCATTCATGTGATCCATGAAACGCACGGGAACAATCTCAGGCTTCTGGTTAAACACTCACACCAGAGCAGGCCAGGAGTCCTTGGCCCTCCAGCAGAATTTCCCAAAGGAGATGATAATTTAGACTGTTGTAGAGGTTAAGAACTAAAGGACATTCATGATGTGTACAGGTGGCGCTCCATGGAAAGGTGACTGCAGCATCTTGTTTATGGTTTCAAAGAAATAAGTGAAAAACGAACCTATTGGTTTGCTGTAAATACTGAGAGCAGTTAAATCCTGTCATCCCTCTGGAGAGGAACTTCTCCCAGCCAGAAATGGGCAGGGGCTCATCTTGTGCAAGGCGAAGCCAGATTTTGAGAATCATGAATCATTTTAGAAACAAATGGACGAGCAGGCTTGGTGTTAACATTTTTAAAAATAACTCTCCCTCAAGAGCCCGTGCTGTGCTACAGCGCATAGAATCTCCTGTTTCCTCTCACTGAATAGAACAGACAGCTTCGGGGCTGCACATAACTTCTCAGAGAATTTTTATCGGATGTAATAATTTTGAATTTGTTATTAGTTTTGACTCATCTCTACAATTAGGTGAAGGAATTGGTTTCTTTTTATGATTCTATTTTCAAAATATGTCAGTCACCCACACTGGCAGGGCTTTTCTTCCCCAGAGAGGCCCTGGGTCTGGCCTCAGCCCTGCCCTGTCACCCATGGATCAAGGCCTACTCTCTGGGGACTGGAGTGGCCCCTTTTCAAAAATATCTTGGGTATTCTGGGATGATGTGGGGCTACTGGGCCAGGATTTCCATGAGAAGCTGTGTTGGGGTTTTGACTAGAATGATGTTGACTGTGGATTAGTTTGGGTAGATAGATGTCTTCGTTATACAGTCACGTGCTACATAACATTTCAGTCCACAGCACACCACATATGTGAGGGTGCTCCCATAGATTATAACGCAGCTGAAAAACTTATATGACCCAGCGTGGTCATGTGCATATGTGAGGGTGCTCCCATAGATTATAACGCAGCTGAAAAACTTATATGACCTAGCGTGGTCATGTGCATATTTGAGGGTGCTCCCATAGATTATAACGCAGCTGAAAAACTTATATGACCCAGTGTGGTCATGTGCATATGTGAGGGTGCTCCCATAGATTATAACGCAGCTGAAAAACTTATATGACCTAGCGTGGTCATGTGCATATATGAGGGTGCTCCCATAGATTATAACGCAGCTGAAAAACTTATATGACCCAGCGTGGTCATGTGCATATATGAGGGTGGTCCCATAGATTATAACGCAGCTGGAAAATTTACGTGACCCAGCGTGGTCATGTGCAACACTGTACTCACGTGGCTGCAGTGACGCTGGCGTAAACGGATCTGCTGCACTGCCATTTGTACGGAGGAGCAGCGTGTGTGGTGATGAATGGTGCATAGTACTTGATCATGATGATAAACGACTATGTCACTGCTTTGTGTATTCGCTATGCTATAGTTTTTATCATTTAGCATGTACTTTAAAAAAAAAAGTTAGCTGGAAATAGCCTCAGGCAGGTCCTTCCGGAGGTGTCCAGAAGGCGCTGTTACCTCAGGAGATGATGGCTCCACACGTGTTACTGCCCCGAAGCCACAATGTGGTGAGGGGAAGATGGTGGTTTTGATGATCCTGACATGTGTAGGCCTAGGCTAGCGTGTGTGTTTGTGTATTAGTTTGTAACAAAAAGTAAATTTAAGAAATTTTAAATAAAAAAGCTTATAGAATAAGAATGTAAAGAAAGTATTTTTGTATAGTTGTACAATGTGTGTGTTAAGCTAAGGGTATAGAAGACTCAAAAAGTTTAAAGAAACTAAAAAGGTTATAAAGTAAAAACGTTACAATAAACTAAATTTATTACTGAAGAAATAAAAAGTTTTAAATGAATTGAGTGTAGCCTCAGCGTGCAGGGTTAGCCAGTCTGTAGTTGTGTGCAGTGATGCCCAGGGCCTCCACTGTCACTCACTGCCGCTCACTCGCTGCCACGCACAGCAGCTGCCAGTCCTGCAAGCTCTGTTCATGTAAGTGCCCTGTACAGGTGTGCCATTTAATCTTTTATGCTGTATTTGTACTGTACCCGTTCTATGTCTAGATATGTTTAGGCACACAAATACTCATCATTGTGTTACAGTTGTACAGAACATTCAGCACAGTGACGCTGAGGTCTGTAGCCTCGGAGCAACAGGGTACACCATATAGCCTGGATGTGGAGTAGGCCTTATGGCCTACGTTTGTATAACTGTACTCTGTGATGTGCACACAGTGACAAAATTGCCTACTGACACATTTCTCAGAACATACCTGTGTTGTTAAGTGACGCACGACTGTGCAAAGTCTCCATATGTGAAGATGGTATGAAATGGCGCAATCATAGTTCACTGCAGCCTCTAACTCCCGGACTCAAGCAATCCTCCTACCTCAGCCTCCCAAGTGGCTAGGACTACAGGTGTGCACAACCACACACAGCTAATTATTTTTTGTAGATACAGGCTATTGCCATGTTGCCCAGTCTGGTCTGGAACTCCTGGCCTCAAGTGATCCTCCCGCCTTGGCCTCCCAAAATGGTGGGATTACAGGTGTGAGGCACTGCAACTAGCCCAGCCCACTTTTAAATATTTTCAAATTTTAATTATAATTTCTTCTTTTTTTTTTTTTTTTTTTGTCAGATTATTTCTCCATCACCCAGGCTGGAGGACAGTGGTGTGATCTCAGCTCACTGCAGCCTCCGCCTCCTGGGTTCAAGCAATTGTGCCTCGGCCTCCTGAGTAGCTGGGATTACAGGTGGGTGCCACCATAGCCAGCTAATTTTTGTATTTTTAGTAGAGACAGGGTTTCGCCATGTTGGCTAGGCTGGTCTCAAACTCCTGGTCTCAAGTGATCTGCTTGCCTCAGCCTCCCAAAGTGCTGGGATTATCGGCATGAGCCATTACGCCCAGTCTAATTATGATTTATTCTTTGACTCATTTGTAATTTAGGAATGTCTTCATTTCTAAAACTACAGTTTATTTTTCACTCTTATTCTTGATTGTCAATGTAAGGAAAGCATGATTTTCTTATTTTTTTGAGTCTTGCTTTGTGAGCTAACTCATAAATTTTTGTAAACGATTTTGACTCCTTCAAAAGAATAATTTCCATTTTCTTTTTGTTGTGCCCAGAGTTCTGCATATGTTAATTAAATCAAATCTGTTCATTATGTAAATCAAGTTTCATCTTATTTTGTTTTTCTACCTGCTTTCTCTATTCTGAGAGTTAAAGTCTTCTCCTAGAATAGATGAATTTGTTCGTTTTTGTTTCTCCTTTAAAATCTATCAGTTTCCTTTTTTTTTGAGACGGAGTCTCGCTCTATCACCCAGGCTGGAGTGCAGCAGCACAATCTCAGCTTACTGCAACCTCTGCTTCCCAGGTTCAAACGATTCTCCTGCTTTAGCCTCTCCTGAGTAGCTGGTATTACAGGTACATGCCACCACACCTGGCTAGTTTTTTGTGTTTTTTAGTAGAGACAGCATTTCACCGTGTTAGCCAGGATGGTCTCCATCTCCTGACCTCATGATCTGCCTGCCTCGGCCTCCCAAAATGTTGGGATATCAGGCATGAACCATCCTGCCAGGCCCTCCACTTATGTACTGAAGCTATGGGTTGGTTGCTCCTAAGTTTAGAATCATTTTCCTGCCACTTTTCTCTTTGTCATTGTCTCTTATCCTCTTTACCCCTCACAGTGTTCTTGCCTTGTGTCAACTTTTAGTTTGTGGTGCCATTGTTTCTCTTTGATTAGAATTTGCCTCCTTTATTCGTCTGGTCTATTTCTTGTAAATGATGTATAGCTGTTTGGTTTATTTTTTAATCTAGTCCAAACACCCGTCTTTTGTTAGGCAGGATTGTTCCAGTTATTGACAAGATTACCGATACAACAAGAGGGTTTAGTTCGTCATCTCATGTTCTGCTCAGCTTATAAGCTTTTCTTTTCTTTTTTTTTCTCTTTTTGAGACAGAGTTTGCTCTTGTTGCTCAGGCTGGAGTGCAATGGCGTGATCTCGGCTCACCACAACCTCCACCTCCTGGGTTCAAGCGATTCTCCTGCCTCAGCCTCCCGAGTAGCTGGGATGACAGCCATGCACCACCACGCCTGGCTAATTTTGTATTTTAATTAGAGACAGGGTTTCTCCATGTTGGTCAGGCCGGTCTCAAACTCCTGACCTCAGGTAATCTGCCCGCCTTGGCCTCCCAGAGTGCTGGGATTACAGGCATGAACAACTGCACCCAGCTAAGCTTTTCTTTTTTGAGACAGAGTTTCACTCTTGTCACCTAGGCTAGAGTACAATGATGTGATCTCAGCTCACTGCAACCTCCGCCTCCCAGGTTCAAGCGATTCTCCTGCCTCAGCCTCCCAAGTAGCTGGGATTATAGGCGCGCCACCATGCCCAGCTAACTTTGTATTTTTAGTAGAGACGGGGTTTTGCCATGTTGGCCAGGCTGGTCTCGAACTCATGACTTCAAGTGATCTGCCCGCCTCAGCCTCCCAAATTGCTGGGATTACAGACATGAACCACTGTGCCCAGCCTCAGCTTGTAAGCTTTTCTGTTGCTCTCTCTATCTTCATTTTCCCTATACCCACTACTCTGTATGTTTTTGTTAACACTTGGATGGATGTCTTCCTGCCCTTGCTCTGATGTTTCTGTCTCTCCGAGTGTATCAGCTTAATGGAAGGAAAACTGAGAGGCCATAAATCACACATGTTTAAAGCATACATTTTGATAAGTCTTGATGCATGTATACACCCATGACCATCACCACAATTAAGGTAGTGCACTTTCCACTGGTGCCAGAAGTCTCCTTGTCCCCCTGTTCCCCTCCCACCTGTCTCTGCATGACCCCCCACATTCCTACGGAACCATTCATCTGCCTCTGTCACTATAGATTAATTCGTGTTTGTAGAATTTTCCTAAAAGGACTCAAGCAGTATGCACACTTTTTTTTGTCTGTCATCTTTCACTCCATGTAATTGTTTTGACATGTTGTTACATGTATAAGTAGTTTATTTCTTTTTCACTGCTGAGTAGTATACCATTGTATGGATGTACTACCTTTTGCTGGGCCTTTGGGTTGTTTGCAGATTTGGGCTATTACAAATAAAACTGCTATGAACATTCAAGCACAAGTCTTTGTTTGGACATACATTTTTATTTCTCTCAGAAAATTTTGAAGCTCTGTAGTCAGGAGTATTTTGAAGCTCTGTAGTTAGGTACATAAACATTTAGGATGAACGCTTGATGAATCTTTGTTCCTAGAAATCTTCTTTGCTCCGAAATCTACTTACATTAATATTGGCACTCCAGGTTTCTTTTGATTCATGTTAGTATGACATCTCTTTTGTCAACCTTTTACCTTCTACCTATTATTTTGTCTTTATTAATGTTTTTCTTATAGGCATCATATTATTAGGTAACCCTTTTTTACTCAATCTGACCATCTCTGCCTGTTTTTTGGGGGATCTAGACCATTAACACAGTGTGATTATTTATATGGTTAGGCTTAAATCTGTCATCTTGCTGTTTCATTTTTTGTCTCATTTGTTTGCATTCCCTTTTTCCTCCGTTTTTTCCTTCTGCATTAATCGAGCATTTTAAAATTCAACTTTATCTCCTTTTGTTGGATTATCTTATATTAACTTAGTCGACTTTCAAATGATATTGTACCACTTCATAAATGGTGTAAGAACCTAACATTAGGTTCCATTTCTCTCAAATTTTGTTCTGCTGTTGTCAAATATATTATTTTTCTACATGTAATCAACATCTCAATACATTGTTATTATTTTTACTTTACTTAAATAGTTATCATTTAAAGAGTTTTAATACTGAGAAAACATTCCTACATCAGCCTACACAGCTCCCGTTTCCAGCGCTCTTGATTGCTTCTGTGGGTCCAGATTTGTGTCCATCTGGTGGCATTTCTTTCTGTTTGAAAGACTTCATGTAACATTGATTGAAGTGCAAGTTTGATGGTAATGACTTCTTTTAGCTTTTGTATTTTTCAAAAAGTCTTCCATCTTCTTTTTTTTTTTTTGAGATGGAGTCTTACTCTGTTGCCCAGGCTGGAGTGCACTGGTGCGATCTCAGCTTACTGCAACCTCCACCTGGCAGGCTCATGTGATTCTCCTGCCTCAGCCTCCCAAGTAACTGCAATTACAGGCGTGCACCACCACACTTGGCTAATTTTTGTATTTTTATTTTTTGGTAAAGATGGGATTTTGCCATGTTGGCCAGGCTGATCTCGAACTCCTGACCTCAGGTGATCTGCCCACCTTGGCCTCCCAAAGTGCTGGGATTACAGGCATGAACCATCATGCCCGGCCTCATCTTATTTTTGAAAGCTACTTTTGCTGGGTCTAGGTTAAGATTTATTCCTTTGCTACTCCATTGTCTCTGGCTTGCACTATTGCTGACAAGAAATCAGCTGTCATTCTTATCTTTCTATTTCTTTATATAATGTGTCTTTTAACTCTAGCTCCTTTCTTTCTATCTCTCTTTTTTTTTTTTCTTTTTTGAGATGGAGTCTCACTCTGTCACCCAGACTGGAGCACAGTGGCACGATCTTGGCTCACTGCAACCTTTGCCTCCTGGTTTCCAGCAATTCTCCTGCCTCAATCTCCCAAGTAGCTGGGATTACAGGCGTGCACCACCATGTTGCCAGGCTGGCCTCAAACTCCTGACCTCAAGTGATCTACCCAACTTGGCTTCCCAAAGTGCTGGGATTATAGGCATGAGCTACCACGTCCCCAGCCAATTTCATTTTATTTTTTTTGAGGCAGGGTCTGTCTCTGTCACCCAGGCTGGAGTGGAAAGGCATGATCTCTGCTCACTGTACCCTTTGCCTCCCAGGCTCAAACCATCCTCCCACTTCAGCACCTGGGACCACAGGTGTGCACCACCACACCCAGCTAATTTTTGTATTTTTTGTAGAGATGAAGTTTTACCATGTTGCCCAGGGTGGTCTTGAACTCTGGGACTCAAGCGATCCACCCACCTTGGCCACCAAAGTGCTGGGTTTACAGAAGTGAGCCACTACACGTGGCTCTAGCTCCTTTATTTTCTGCATTTTGCTTATTTTAAGCAATTTGCTTAAGATAGGCTTTGGGGTTCATGTAGCTTCTTGGACCTATCAGTTTATAGTCTTCAACTTGTTTGAGAAATTTTCATTTTTTCTTCCAAAAAAAATTTGGTTTTAGACAGGTTCTTGCTCTGTAGCCCAGGCTGAAGTGCAGTGGCACAATCACAGATGATGATAGGTTCAACCTCCTGGGCTCAAGGAATCCTCCCACCTCTGCTTTCTGGATAGATGAGGCCATGAGTATGCGTACCTCCATGCCCAACCAATTTTTTTTTTTTTTTTGGTAGAGATGGGATCTCTCTCTGTTTCCCAGGCTGATCTCAAACTCCTGGGCTCAAGCGATCCTCCCACCTTAGCCTCCCATGGTGCAACAAGTGTGAGCCACTGTGCCTGGCCTTTCTTTAGATTTTGTGTGTGTGTGTGTGTGTATGTGTGTGTGTGTGTGTGTGTGTGCGCGCCCATACCCCCACCTAGGACTCCAGTTATATGTATATCAGGTCACTTGAAGTCATTCTACAGTTCTCTGACTCCATGGGATTTCCACTTTCCTTCTTTTCTTTTCTTTTCTTTCTTTTTTTTTTTTAGGATGGAGTCTTGCTCTGTCATCCAGGCTGGAGGGCAGTGGCACAATATCAGCTCAGTGCAATCTCTACCTCCTGGGTTCAAGCAATTCTCCTGCTTCAGCCTCCTGAGTGGCTGGGATTACAGGCACTCACCACCACACCAGGCTAATTTTTGGTAGAGATGAGATTTCACCCTGTTTCCCAGACTGGTCTCAAATTCCTGATCTCAAGTGATCTGCTTGCCTTGGCCTCCCAAAGTGCTGGGATTACAGGCGTGAACCACCGTGCCTGGCCCCACTTTCTTTATTTTCTTTATTTTTCCTCTTCATTTTTTTGTAGGTTTCATTTTGGATCATTTCTATTGTTGTGCTTTCAAATTCACTAACTTTTTTTTGTTTCTAGTGGTGGGTTTTGTTTTGTTTTGAGACAAGGCCTTGCTGTTGCCTTGTCTGGAATGCAGACATTCCAGGCTGGAATGCAGTGATGCAGTCTCAACTCACTGCAGCCTCAACCTCCTGGGCCCAAACAAAACAATCCTCTCACCTCAGCTTCCCAAGTAGCTGGGACTACAGGCACACACCACCACACCTGGCTAATTTATTTTATTTATATATATATATATATATATATATATATATATATATTTTTTTTTTTTTTTTAGGCAGAGTTTCGCTCTTGTTTCTTGTTGCCCAGGCTGGAGTACAGTGGTACCATCTCGGCTCACTGCAACCTCTGCCTCCCAGGTTCAAGCAGTTCTCCTGCCTCAGCCTCCTGAGTAGCTAGGATTACAGGCACATGCCACCATGCCCGGCTCTAATTTTTGTATTTTTTTAGTGGAGACGGGGTTTCATCATATTGGTCAAGCTGGTCTTGAACTTCTGACCTTAGGTGATCTGCCTGCCTCGGCCTCCCAAAAAGAGCTGGGATTACAGGCATGAGCCACCACGCCTGGCCAATTTTTTTTTTTTAAGAGATCTCACTATGTTGCCCAGGCTGGTCTCAGACTCTTGGCCCCAAGTGATCCTCCCACCTTCAGCTTCTCAAAGCGCTAGGATTATAGGCGTGAGCCTCCATGCCCAGCCCCAGGGTATTTTTCATTTCAGATGCCGTACTGCTTATCGCTAGAACTTTGATTGGGTTCTTTTTTGTATATTTTATGTCTATACTTAACATGTTCAGTCTTTTCTCTAGCCTTTTGAACATATGGAATATGACTTTCTCTACTACTTTTATTTGTGTCAATTTGGGGTTAGTTTCAATTGATTGAGTTTTCTTGTTACAGTTTCCTTTTTTTCTCCTTCTTCAAGTTATTGGTAGAGATACAGTGCATTTTGAGCAAGAACTTAAATCTTGTGAGCAAAAGTTGTGTGATATATGAGGGGAAGCTATCCCAGCAGAGGCAGCACCAAGTGCATGTCCCAAGAAGGAAGAGCATTTGGTGTGCTCAGGGAACAACAGGGGGCCGGTGCTCCTGATCAGAGAAACCAAAAGGAGCTATCAGAACCAATTGCAGATGTTCATCTGTTGTTATTTGTGATGACATTTTACATGCTTCATCTGCAAAAATGTCTTTTTACACAGATAGGTACTGCCAAATACTGATATTAATCCATGAGCATATGATTTGGAAGGCATTTATCAAATTCTGCTGGATCTGTATTTTGAGCTCAGAAAATATATCGGCTGCAAATTTGTGTGGGAATGGAAATCTCACTTCTTGTTTTTAATTTTATACAGCATGGGAAGTAGATAAAGCAGCTTGACATTACTTATGATTCAGACATTAGTTGTCAACAAAATAACTTTACTGCAATATAAGTTTCGCATATAAGCACTATTTACTTTGTAATGTTAGGTTGAATTCATTTAAAAATGTTGTCAAGTCTGCAACAAAAATTAATTTCCAAAGTCATTAATTCTGCATTTATTTATTTTTATTATTACTTTTTTTAGAGACAGGATCTCACTCTGTTGCCCATGCTGGAATGCAGTGGTACAGTCATAGCTCACTGAGCCTTGAACTCCTGGGCTCCAGTGAGCCTCCTCCAGAGCAGCTAGGACTATACACATATGCCACTGTGCCTTGCTAATTTTTTTTTTGAGATAGGGTCTCGCTCAAGTGATCCTCCTAACTCAGTCTCCTAAGGCATTGGGATTTTAGGCCTGAGCCATGGTGCCCAGCCCTTTTCAATGTTTAATAGTGGTTAAGGGAAGTTTTTCTCATTCAAAAAATTTTAGTCTTCTTCCTGAGTTTTGTAAAACATGACAGTAAAACTATAACATTGCTAAGCTGTTGAACTTCTGTGTGGTCAGGAAAGTAAAACTATTCATCATCGATTTCTGACAAAAATTCATGGAACTAATGATGGCTAAATCATGAGAGTGCATGAAGTTTGTGTTGACACCACTGTTTCAGTAACTCATAACAGATTGAAATATTTTTCACAAAGTAACTTCTAATGAATAACACAATAACCATAGGCTTATATTTTCACATTATCTTTAGTTTTCATAAGCTTTGTGAGTTTGTCTAAGTAAGCCTTTTCTGATCCACATATATTCTTCACATGATCAACTGTAGTTCATCTTAGTAGATTCTACTTCAGTTCATACAGAATTAGTATTTTCACAACTTATTTGAAAATACTGTGTGCTCTAGTTGTTCCACAGAGACAAGTGATAGAGGCTAATTCTTTGGTCACTTCAAGCTCAACATTGACTCCTTCAAACACAGCAGCAGCAGTAACATCTGTCAGCTCATCAAGAGCCATTGAAACCCCTAGAGTCCTATGGAAACCACTGGAGTCTGATGGAAACCACTGGAGTCTGATGGAAGCCACTGGAGTGAATCCGTTGGAAACCACTGGAGTCTGATGGAAACCACTGGAGTGAGTCCGATGGAAACCACTGGAGTCTGATGGAAACCACTGGAGTGAGTCCAGTTAAAACCACTGGAGTCTGATGGAAACCACTGGAGTGAATCCGATGGAAACCACTGGAGTGAGTCCGGTGAAAACCACTGGACTGAGTCAGATGGAAACCAGTGGAGTTCTGGGAGTGTTGTGTTTCTCTTACTGTCCTCAACTCCTCAAGCAACTGTTCTTGCCAAAAGGCTAATAGTCTTAAGCAAGTTTATCATCTCTTGACACAGAGTTTTAGATGCTGTGATCAACATAATGTAATTTAACTTCCCATCAGTAACAGTTTTCCTTCGTTGGCTAACAAGTGAGCCACTTTAGAACATATATTAGTGTAAGGGTCATTTTCATTTTTGTAAAGTAATTTAATTCTGCTATGATGAAATATTCCATTTCAGAGTTTCTGTTTCTGTTTAAAATGTTTCTGACATTTTTGAAAGTTGAGTACTATTACTCAATAGTACTCAATAGTTGAGTCTATTGTGATGAGTACTTGCTCTAGTAATGTTGACAAAATGTTCTTTTAGCACACCTATAGCGTTACTGCCTAAGGAACACGATATTCATCTAATTCAATAACAGAATAATCCACACTCCGCTGGTCCTCAAGAGCATGATGCTGAAGGCCCACTTGCAGGACCTCAGTCATCTTTTGGTGGCCAGTCAGAAATCGCAGGAAGGATGCTCTGATATAGACACAGCAATATTATAAATGTGTCTGCCGATATGGTTTTCCGTATTTCTTATTGTTCTGTACCATAATTAGGCATTTGAAGATACCACCAGCCAACTTTAACATTTGCCATTTGTTTTTTTATTTTGTTTTGTTTTTCAGACAGAGTCTCTTTCTGTCGCCCAGGCTGGAGTGCAGTAGCAAGATCTCAGCTCACTGCAACCTCTGTCTCCTGGGTCCAAGCGATTCTCCTGTCTCTGCCTCCCAAGTAGCTGGAATTATAGGTGCCTGCCACCACACTTGGCTACTTTTTGTATTTTTAGTAGAAATGGGGTTTCACCGTGTTCGCTAGGCTGGTCTCAAAGTCTGACCTCAAGTGATCTACCCACCTTGGCCTCCCAAAGTGCTGAGATTACAGGCATGAGTCACTGCGCCCGGCCTGTTTGCTGTTTGTTTATACAGCTAATTAAAAAACTTTTTTTTTTTTTTGAGACAGAGCCTTGCTCTGTTGCCCAGGCTGGAGTGCATTGGCGCCATCTCAGCTCACTGCAACCTCCGCCTCCCAGATTCAAACAATTCACTTGCCTTAGCCTCCCGAGTAGCTGGGACCACAGGCATGCATCACCATACCGACTAGTTTTTGTATTCTTAGTAGAGACAAGGTTTTGCCACATTGGTCAGGGTGGTCTCGAACTCCTGACCTCATATGATCCACCTGCCTCAGCCTCCCACAGTGCTGGGATTACAGGCATGAGCCACCATGCCCAGCCTAATTAAGTAGCTTTATATTACTATTTATATCATCTTTTCTGGATTACGTCTCAGCTATTTTTACATGGGACTTTTTGCAGGGGACAGAGTAGGGGGTGAATATACCAAACATTCTTAAGTTTTAAAAGCACTCCTGCTGAAACTTTTTTTTTTAAGCTCCCTACTGTCACCACTGAATGAAATTATTATTAGAATTACATGGCTGGGTGTGGTGGCTCACACCTGTAATCATAGCACCTTGGCAGGTCAAAGCAGGTGGATCACCTGACGTCAGGAATTTGAGACCAGCCTGATGAACATGGCAAAACCCCATCTCTACTAAAAATACAAAAATTAGCTGGGCATAGTGGCAGATGGCTGTAGTCCAGGTACTCTGTAGGCCAAGGCAGGAGAATCGCTTGAACCCAGGAGGTGGAGGTTGCAGTGAGCTGAGATCAAGTTTGCACCACTGCACTCCAGCCTGGGTGACAGAGCAAGACTCTGTCCCCGCCTCCTAAAAAAAGACATTAAGCGTATTAACTAATTTAGAAAGAAGTCATACCTTTATGTTTATTGAGTTTTCCCATCCAGGAGTGTGTTTCCCTGTTACATATTCAAGTCGTATTTTATAGCTCTCAACAAGACTTTGCAGTTTTATTTATTTCATTTTAATTTTTTTGAGATGGAGTCTCACTCTGTTGCACAGGCTGGAGTGCAGTGGTGCCATCTCAGCTCACCGTAACCTTCGCCTCCCGGGTTCAAACGATTCTCTTGCCTCAGCCTCCCAAGTAGCTGGGATTGCAGGCACCCGCCACCACGCCCAGCTAATTTTTGTATTTTTAGCAAAGATGGGGTGTCACCGTGTTGGTCAGGCTGGTCTCCAACTCCTGACCTCATGATCTTCCCACCTTGGCCTCCAAAAGTGCTGGGATTACAGGTGTGAGCCACCGTGCCCAGCTTCACAGTTGTATTCATATTGATACAACACATTCCTTACTAATCTGTGCCTGGTACTTCTGTTGTTACTGTGCTTTACTAAAGGTGAGCTTGATTTCCAGCTGGTCAGCACCACACAGCCCAGCCTCCGACGGCAGGTGGCGTGTCAGCGAGGTCTGTCGGCACTGCTGCTGGTTTCTCTGTTGACTCAGTTTCTCTAGGCTGACAACGGAAGATAGCTTTTATCTCTTACAAATATGGGAATATTTTGTGGGTTTTCTTCTTGTCCGACTGCACTGACTAACACTTCAAAAACTGTATCAGAGACTGGTGGTAAGGATCATTCTTATCTGGACTAATGCGTGTGCTTTCAGCCTTTTGCTACTGAATACTATTAAGGCCTTGAGTGTAATTTGGATATTCTTAATTAAATTAAGTAAATTTTCTTCTACTTCTGGACTACTGAGAATTGTTATCATAAATACTTAGCAGTTTGATCACATTCCTGTGAATATCTGTCAGGATAATCACCTACTCAGTCATTCATTTCACAGATATTTGTTGTGTTCCAGTCCCTAACCTTCAGCAGTCACAGTCTCCAGGGGTATTTCTAACCATGCTTCCTTTCCAGGTCATCCTTCTATGTCTAGCTGAAGCTGTGATGCTCACTAACCCCATCTCTGTGCCCTTCGAACAGTAGCCCCAGCTCCAGTGGTTCAAGCCTCTGAAACCCAGGTGTCCCAGCCGCCCCCTGACCTCTGGATGGGCCACAGTGGTGTGTCCCTGATGGAAGGAGGTGGGCTCAGGGCAGAAGATGAAGAGCACAGCCTGTGGGCAGGAACCAGGTCATTCCCAGGAAATTGAGGTGGCAATGCCATGTTCTTAAGTCGGGGAAAGGCCGGTTATTGTAAATGTGCCATATTTTTCAGTGACTGCCCTTAAGTTCATGCCTCTTTCATTTTACTGTATTTCAGTTCTTCACCACCAGGAGTGTTCCTTGAGAAGGACTATGAGATTTACCGGGATTACAGTGCAGATGGCCAGCTTCTTCACTACAGGTAGAACTCATTTCTCTGGTGTGGCTCTGTTTGCTAATGGGAGGGTGGCTTCCTCAGTGAGCCGGGTTAACTGCGAGTGGGAGGTGCATGGCACGCAGGGGCAATGCCATAGACCTAGAGCTGGAAAGGTCATGGAGGCTGCAGTGCCAGGGGCCTGGGCAGAAGCCCCTTAGAGCTACCTCAGGCTCATTGGCAGCCCCTGTCTGGGAACCTTGTCTCTGCCTGGCTCAGGCAGCCTGGAGCCTGTGACGCTTCCCTCAGCCCCTGGTGGAGCAGCAGAGTGCTGAAGGGTCCTCAGGGCTGCCCCGGCAGCTCAGGCCACACGTGCCAAAGCACTTGCCAGGCCCGTCTGGAAGGTTGGCACTAGTCACAGTGGAGGGGTGGGCTTTGGCTTCCAGTAGTCCTTGGTCAACCTCACAGACTGCTGGAAGGTTCTGGAGACCTCCATCAAGACCCTACTGCCTTCACACTGGGTGGGCAGGGCCCTCCCTCCGTCCTATCAGATGTCTAGGGAGGGGCAGGCACCTGGATTTCTCCTCCTTGGCTGGGTGGTGACCAGTGTGCTGTGGGGGATGCAGGACCAGGGACAGCTGCTGTTTCTGTAGGGGGTGGGTGTCCACAGCATGGACACCCAGGAGCACCGTGGTGCTGGGGAGGAACTGGAAGGCCTGAGGGGGCTCTGGCAGTTTGTACAGACAATTGAACAGCTGGAGCTTGGAAGTGGTAATGGTTTGTTTCTCACGTTTGTATCTGTTGAACATAAGGGTTGTGGGAGGGAATCAGAGACTGCCCTGGTCCCAGCAGTGTGGCAGTTTAATGGAGGGCAGGTTTTTTTTTCCTTTCTTTCTTTCTTTTTTTTTTTTTTTAAATTCTGAGACAGAAGTCAGCTATGGAGGGCAGGTTTTATAGCCTTCTCGAGCTTCTGCTTCCTCATCAGTGGGACGGTCTGGGCAGCTGACTCGGTGGTCACTGCAAAGTGACAGAGCCCGCAGCGGAAGGACCACCCCACTGTGGCAGATGAGGTCCAGGCTGTGCTCAACAGCATCCCTGAGGGCAATCCCTGGCCCTTGGCCAGTGTGGTGGTGGCGGCCTGGCCTCCTCCAGTGACCTGTTGGGGGCTGCTTCACACCAGGCAGCTCAGCCCCTCCTCACATCCCTCACCTGTCACTGTCATCCTGTTGCTGTGACCTTGGGACAGAGGTTCAGTGGTGTCGGGAAGAAGAGGCTGGACCCACAGGGGGATGAGGGAGGCCTGCCAGTGTGTAGCAGCAGGACACTGCCTCCGAGGGGTTCTGCGCCCTGGGGTGATGCATGCATGTTTAGCTGGGAGGGTAGAGCAGTGGGGGGAAGTGGACAGCCGGACCCTGTCCTGAGACGTTCTCAATCCTTTTTGCTGAAACTTTCCACCTCTGTGTGTTCTAATGATATGTGGAGGGGGGGGGACTCAAGCTTGCCAGATTGACACTTGTAGATTCAGCTGGCTGAGAGCAGGCGCCCAGCTGAATCTGCCAAGCCAGTTCTTCCTGTGTTCTAGGGCTTCTGGAAAGAGGGAACTTAACTTCCTTGGGGAGCCAGTGAGAGGGCCTGCCATTCAGCAAGCTGGGCACAATTACAGACGGTGCTGACATTTCCTGGGGTGGAGTGCTGAGTGTGCCAGGGTCCCACTGTAGCCGCTCCTAGGAGGTCCCACCCTCAGCCAACCTGGACTCCCACTCTGGACTCCCATGTCCAGAGGGAAGCTTCACTCTTGTCATGCTGGAGGTCTGGGTGTGAGCTGTCACAGCCATGCAGGTGCTTCTGGGAAGTGGGAGGAGAGCTGATGGCCAGCCCCACGCCAGCCCCACAGGGGCTAAGAGCAGAACAGAGATGCAGCCGGGCGCAGTGGCTCACACCTGTAATCCCAGCACTTTGGGAGGCCGAGGCAGGCAGATCACGAGGTCAAGAGACGGAGACCATCCTGGCCAACGTGGTGAAACCTCGTCTCTACTAAAAATACAAAAAAATTAGCCAGACATGGTGGCACGCACCTGTGGTCCCAGCTACTCAGGAGGCAGAGGCAGAGGCAGAAGAATCACTTGAACCCAGGAGGTGGAGGTTGCAGTGAGTCAAGATTGCGCCACTGCACTCCAGCCTGGTGACAGAGCAAGACTCCATCTTAAAAACAAACAAACAAACAAAAAAAAGATGCCAGCCAGGCAGGCCTGCTGGGCTCGGGAGGCCTTGGAAGCCCCGCTATGCCCCCAGAACATGCCTGGTGTTTCCTTTCACAAGTTGCCATCAGCGTAATGGACCAGTGTGATGCCATGTGGGATGACAAGAAATAAAGTCCCTGTGAAATAAACTACATGAACTCAATTCACTCAGTAAAAAAAAAGAAATTATAAACAAAAGCCAGGGATCTGCTGACCCAGCCATGAGATACACTGAAGGTGTACTACTACCTTAGCCTGGTAAAAGCACATTGCTTCTGGTGTTCTCTATGTATTGAGATAGAAAAAAAAACTCACCACCTTGATACCAGCACTCAGGGATATCAAGAGACCACATCTAGAACAGCAGGGATGGCAGTGGGGGCAGCCTGGCAGGGTCAGGCCTGCAGAGAACACAGGTAAATGTGAGGTCACATCTGACCGGCAAGCCTTTCCCTTGCTCTCACCTCTCCTCACACTCACCCCACCCTCCTGGCAGCCTGCCAGCCCCCTGCCCTCCCTCAGTGACCCTAGACTGGCAGTGGAAAAGCGCCTCCCTAGGGCCACGGCAGGGCACCCTGTGCTGAGACTATCTGCCGAGCCCTTCCCCAGGCCTGGCCCAGGCCTAAGGCGTGTCTGTTAAGATGTAAAAAGCAGCGCAGATTGCAAAACTAATGCTTCACATTTACCGAGCATTTTCTGTGTCAGTGCTGAGCTCAGGGCCTTACTACATGCACATTGTTTTATTGAAACTTCATAACTGAGGAGGAAACTGAGGCAGAAAGATGTTAAGTGAAATCCAAGCCTTGCAGCCACAGAGCAACAGACTGGAGTTCAACCCCAGATCTCCCAAACTCCAGAGCCCTTCACCCTTTAGCGTCCCAGGCCATGGAGGGGCTGACTCCGCACCTGGCCCTCAGGGTTTGGTGGCCCTTGCCACACTGGCTGCCACCGTCCACGCTGCCTGGCTGGTCCCTGGTGTCAGGCTAGGAGCAACCTCCAGCAGCCATAGGCAGAAATCCCAGGAACAGGCACCTGCACTCTGCCCCCAGCTGCTGCCCTGACTTCTCGCCTGGGTGCTATGGCCATGCCAAGCAGGCCCATGGCCCGGCGTTCTGAAACAGATCACCCCACGGCCAGCAGGTTAGGGGGTCCCATGTCTTCATGGCCTCATCTCACCAACCCTCCCCCCCCCCCAGTCAATGGGGAGTGTGGCCTTGTCCAGAAAGACCCCACCTGAATCAAAGGGACACAACTGGCTTATAAAATGTGTGGGGTTTTTACTTTTGTAGTTGTTGCTTAGAGATAAGGTCTCACTGTATTGCCCAGGCTGGTCTCAAACTCCTGGCTTCAAGTGATCCTCCCGCCACAGCCTCCCGAAGTGCTGGGATTACAGATGTGAGCCACCATGCCTGGCCAAATCTTGGGGTTCTTTTTATTTTTATTTATTTAGTTTTTTTAGACAGGATCTCACTCTGTCACCCAGGCTGGAGAGCAGTGGTGTGATCATGGCTCACTGCAGCTTTGACCTCCCTGAGCTTAAGCGATCCTCTTGCCCCAGCTTCCTGAGCAGCTGGGATTACAGGAGCACACCACCATGCTCAGCTGATTGGTTTTTGTTTTTGTAGAGATGAGGTCTTGCTATGTTGCCCAGGCTGGTCTTGAACCCCTGGGCTCAAGTGATCCTCCTGCCCCAGCCTCCCAAAGTCCTTTGGATTACAGGTGTGAGCCACCATGCCCAGCCATTCTATTTTTGTTTTTTGTTTTTTTGGGGTTTTTTTTGTTTTGTTTTGTTTTGTTTTGTTTTGTTTTTTTGAGATGGAATCTCGCTCTGTTGCCCAGGCTAGAGTGCAGTGGCGCGGTCTCAGCTCACTGCAACCTCCGCCTCCTGGGTTCAAGTGATTCTCCTGCCTCAGCCTTCTGAGTAGCTGGGATTACAGGCGTGAGCTACTGTGCCCGGCCCCAGCCATCCCCTATTTTTAAGCTACCTCATTTGTAGTATTTTGTTGTAGCAGCATGAATAGACCAAGACAATGCATTTAAGAGCAGATTAAACATAGCTGAATAGAAAAGTAGGAAACTGGAAGGTAGTTGAGAAGAAAATATTCTGAAGTATGGAGTTGCCAAGCCATGGGAACATGGGAACTGCAGAACACAGCGTGAAAACCAGTGGGGTCAGTTGCAGTGGCTCACACCTGTAATTCTGGCACTTTGGGAGGCCAAGGTGGGCAGATCACCTGAGGTCAGGAGTTCAAGACCAGCCTGGCCAACATGGTGAAACCCCCTCTCTACTAAAAATAAAAAATTAGCCAGGCGTGGTGCACCCTGGAATCCCAGCTACTCAGGAGGCTGAGGCAGGAGAATCGCTTGAACCCAGGAGGCGGAGGTTGCAGTGAGGTGAGATAACGCCATTGTACTTCAGCCTGGGTGACAAAGCAAGACTTTGTCTCGGAAAAACAAAACCAAACCATGTGATGTACAGTGAGAAAGACTGCAGTTGGATTCCCAGAAGAGAGGAGAGAGGACAGGGTAAAAGTAACATTTGGATATTGTAGATGATGTCAGGCCGCAGGTGTAGGAAGTGCTGTGCATCCCAAATAGAAGACCACACCCAAGGGGTCTCCAGGAGACTGAAGGTGGCAGAGGAGCCCCTCATCTCTCCCTGGGCTGTGTCCTGGGTCCAGCGTCCTGCATGGCAGGCACAGCTGTGGACACAGGGCCAGTGCTAACCTTGGGCCGCCAGGGCAGAGCACATGTGGGCATCACGTCCACATATCTGCCCTGCATTGCGGCCCAGGGCAGGGTCTCCCGTGTTGCAGATAAGCCAGTTGGGCTCGTGCACTGGGTTGGGGGGACTGGTGAGGACACAGACAGCATGACTCCAGGGACTGTGGTGCCCTTAGCCAGGTGCGGGTGTTCGTGGGACACCTGCAGATGTTGGAGTGAGCGTGGTGACTGGGGCAGGGTCAGGGGAGGGCAGTTAGTCTTTTTGGAGCTCACAGGAGCCCCCCGTTGGAAAATGGGGCCCTGGGACGCCGGTATTGTACCCTGCTCCTGGTGGGCTCACCTGGACCGCTGAGACAGGTCCAATGCCACCGCTCAGCGGGAACACAGGGCCCAGGCCTGCCCTGCGGCTCAGGCAGCTCAGGAGGCATCTGCCCAGCATTCACAGTAAGAGGGCCCTGGCAGGGCTGCCCCGGGTTCTAGTTACAGAAGCAGCTCTGTGCCTGGTCAGGGGCTGGGATCAGAGCAGACACATGCCTCGTCGTGGGCGGCAGCTCCAGGCAGGACAGCCCCAGAGGGTGGACCAAGGGGCTAGGGCAGGGCAGGTGTGAGGGGCTCCAGGCCACACGGCCCAGGGCACAGAGCCCCAGCGTGGAAGGTGTACAACAGAGGGTTCGTGGGAGCCGCCACCTGCAGCCCCCGAAAGGGTGGGGCGTGCCCAGAAGCAGCAGGCAGGTAGTTAGTGAGTCACCTGTGCGCGTCCACCCCCTCCAGGACCTCCTCGCTGCGGTGGAACTCAGGCGCCAAAGAGCGCATGCTCATCAAGGTCGCGGACCGGGAGCCCAGCTTTCTCGGCGCCCAGGGCAATGGCTACACCCCAGATGGGCCCCCCGGGGTCCGCTCCCGCAGACCCTCTGGCAGCCAGCACTCGCCCAGCCTGCAGACCTTCGCCTCGGAGGCTGAGGGCACCATCTTCTTCCCAGAGAGGAGGCCGTCACCCTTCCTGAAGAGGGCCGAGCTCCCCGGGAGCAGCTCCCCGCTGCTGGCCCAGCCGCGAAAGCCCTCCGGGGATTCGCAGCCCTCCTCCCCGCGCTACGGCTATGAGCCCCCGCTCTACGAGGAGCCCCCAGTAGAGTACCAGGCCCCCATCTATGATGAGCCCCCCATGGACGTGCAGTTCGAGGCAGGCGGGGGCTACCAGGCCGGCTCTCCCCAGCGCTCTCCGGGCCGCAAGCCCCGGCCATTCCTGCAGCCCAACAAGCAGGGGCCCCCGTCGCCCTGCCAGCAGCTGGTGCTCACCAAGCAGAAGTGCCCCGAGCGCTTCCTGAGCCTGGAGTACAGTCCCGCGGGCAAGGAGTACGTGCGGCAGCTGGTCTACGTTGAGCAGGCGGGCTCCAGCCCCAAGCTGCGCGCCGGACCTCGGCACAAGTACGCGCCCAACCCCGGCGGCGGCTCCTACTCGCTGCAGCCCAGCCCCTGCCTGCTGAGGGACCAGCGCCTGGGCGTCAAGTCCGGAGACTACAGCACGATGGAGGGGCCCGAGCTGCGGCACAGCCAGCCGCCCACGCCGCTGCCGCAGGCCCAGGAGGACGCCATGTCCTGGTCCAGCCAGCAGGACACTCTGTCCTCCACAGGCTACTCCCCGGGCACGCGCAAGCGAAAGAGCAGAAAGCCCTCTCTGTGCCAAGCCGCCAGCGCCACCCCCACCGAGGGCCCCGGGGACTTGCTTGTTGAGCAGCCGCTCGTTGAGGAACAGCCCCCGTGCGGGGCCAGCCTCGCCCCGGTGAAGCGAGCGGAAGGTGAGGCCGACGGGGCGCGGGGCGCGGCCGAGCCCTTCCTGGCGCAGGCTCGGCTGGCCTGGGAGGCGCAGCAGGCCCACTTCCACATGAAGCAGAGGAGCAGCTGGGACTCCCAGCAGGACGGCTCTGGCTACGAGAGCGATGGCGCCCTGCCACTGCCCATGCCCGGGCCGGTGGTGCGCGCCTTCAGCGAGGACGAGGCGCTGGCCCAGCAAGAGAACAAGCCCTGGAGGCGGGGCACCTTCGAGAAGCTCGGCTTCCCCCAGATCCTGCTGGAGAAGAGCATCTCTGTGCAGACCAACCTGGCCTCACCAGAGCCCTACCTCCACCCCTCACAGGTGAGGGCCTGGTGGGTGGGCTGAGCTGGAGAGCCTGGGGCCAGCCTGGGGTCAGCCTGGGGTCAGGGTGGGGTCAGCCTGGGGCCAGCCAGGGGTCAGCCTGGGGTCAGGGTGAGATCAGCCTGGGGTCAGGGTGAGGTCAGCCTGGGGTCAGCCTGGGGTCAGCCTGGGGCCAGCCTGGGGTCAGGGTTAGGTCAGCCTGAGGTCAGCCTGGGGTCAGGGTGGGGTCAGCCTGGGGTCAGCCTGGGGTCAGCCTGGGGCCAGGGTGGGCCCCATGGGCCGGGCACAGGAGACCTG
>CAUYLG010064080.1:0-20203 GCA_963573385.1 Cacajao melanocephalus | reverse complement strand
ACCTTTTCTGTGTTTAAAGACAAGTACTTCGGGCTGCCTTTATCCCCACCATTATAAATGCATGTTTGGAAAGATACATGTGTGGATGTTTGGTTGGGTGTGTGGGTGGGTGGGTGGATGGATGGATGGGTGGGTGGATGGATGGATGGATGTCTTGGTGGGTGGGTGGATGGATGGATAGATGTTTTGGTGGGTGGGTGGGTGATGGGTGGATGGATGGATGGGTGGGTGGATGGATGGATGGGTGGGTGGATGGATGGATGGATGTATTGGTGGGTGGATGGATGGATGGGTGGATGGATGGATGGGTGGGTTGGTGGATGGGTGAATGGATGGATGGATGGATGGATAGATAGATAGCCATGAACTAGGAAATGTAAGAACTTGGCCCACACAGTTGTGCAGGCCAGCAATTCTGCAATGTGTAGGGCAGGCCAGCAAGCTGTGAGCTCAGGCAGGAGGTGATATTCCAGGCTGGGTTTCTTCTCTGGGAAACCTCAGTGTTTACTCTTCAGGCCATCCACAGACGACAGGAGGCTGCTGCATTTTGAGGGCGATCTTTTCCCGCCGTCAGCTGACTGCCGATGTGAGTCGCAGCCACAGCGCACTTTTGCAGCAGCATCTAGGCCAGCGCATGACCAAGCAACTGGGCACCACAGCCCAGCCGCGCTGAACACACAATTCAGCCAAATCAGAACACAAGGGGACAGGTGGGAAAGGGACTTCTTGTCTGGCCTGAGGTCCTCCCGGTCGGTGGCTCACGGATTCACACTCTGAGACCTTTCTGCTTGCTTGGCAGGGCAGGGCAGTGCAGGAAAACAACCCTGTAGCCACATGAATTATTTCAAATTGCACATGTAGTCATAAATGCCGTTGTTCTTAGGCTGAAAACCAAACTGCCTAACACCATCCAGGCCCTGCAGGGCCTCGCCTGTCCTCACCTTCCCCAGCTCAGGTCCAGACACCTCAGCTTTCCTTTTTTTTTTTCTGAGACACAGTCTCACTCTGTCATCCAGGCTGGAGTGCAGTGGCGCAACCTCGGCTCAGTGCAACCTCTGCCGCCTGCATTCAAGTGATTCTCCTGCCTCAGCCTCCCGGGTAGCTGGGGCTACAGGCATGTACCGCCACACCCAGCTAATTTTTGTATTTTTAGTAGAGACGGGGTTTCTCCGTGTTGTCCAGGCCGGTCACAGACTCCTGACCTCAGGTGATCCACCCACCTCAGACTCCCAAAGTGCTGGGATTACAGGTGTGAGCCACAGCGCCCAGCCAACACCTGAGCTTTCTTATGCTTCCTCTGACCGCCAAGGCTCCCTCCTGCCCCAGGGCCTTTGCACATGTACTTTGTTCTTCCTGTAATTCATTTCCTATCTGCCATCCCCTACCTTACTCACACACAACACACACACACACACACACACACACACACACACACACACACGGGAGCAGCTCATTGCTGGAGTCCTGTGGTTTCCTGAACTGTCCTCTTCCAGGCCCTGAGGCTAAATGCATACGAGTTCGCTCAGGCAGTGAGAGCCCACACTGTTGGAATGTGCCTGAAAAATAAGACCCTGCAGTTAAAGAGTATCTCCTTTGTTTAAACTCATCCAACTGGTCTGATGAGGGTGTGGCCTGGTAGGTGGAGGGTGACAGTAGGAGGTTTGGAGCCACATAGGTGTGTCTGAGAGATGAATTTGCACCAGAATCCCCTGGTGCGAACCTAGGGAGGCTTAAGGCCTCCCTGGTCAAGACCAGGAAGAGAAACAGAAGCAGAACTGTGTGGCAGGGAGAAAGCGTCGGGAGTCAGGAGAGTGGCAGGCAGAGGCCCGATGCAGGGGCCTCGAAGACCAGGACAGTGGCTGGGGAGTCCCGTGGCATGGCAGCAGAGAGCAGCGCAGACCGTGGAAGCCGGAGGGGTCGGGAGGCAGCGCTGCAGAGAGGAGAGTCCAGATTTAGAGTCACAGACACAAATAGACAAGACATCTTGTCCCTTGGTGAGGATGGGACAGACAGTGCTGTGAGCAGACAGGCCAGTGCCCACCCTCACAGAGCTGAGAGCCAGTGAAGGTCAGCACTGACTCAGTCTTGAGGGACACAGCATGGCCCCAGGGCCTGCTTGGTGAGCACAATCCAGGAGGGCCTCCAGGAGGAGGGGACGCTTGTGTCAGGACCAGTAGGATGAGGAAGAGCTACTGGTGAAGTGGGAGGAGGAACACTGCGTGGTGCTTCCCCTGGGGTTCCACTGCACACTGAGGAGCGGAGGAGTGGAGGAGAGGTGTGCAAGCCATGGAGGGGCAGGGCCCTGGGGCCACCTAATAGCCACGGCATTGCTCCCCTAAGCTTCTGTCCCCTCTCTGCCCCATAGGCTGTGGGAGAGGTCCCGGCGTGCGGAGGGAGAGCTTGCCTGGATGGTCAGTGGCCACCGTCATTGTGACCGTGATGTCACTGTAGGTCATGCAGGGACTCCTGCTGGGAGGGCTGGAGCTTCGGGGCCTGGGCCTGGCTTCCGCGAGACTCACCCTGTATGCACAGCCTCCTTGTGCAGGCCAAGGCAGCCTGAGCCCGTGGGAAGCACCACGGAGTCCAGGCCTTGGGAGAAAAGCGGCCCCTTGCTGGCCCTGGGGGCCCAGGCTGAGCAGGGCTAGGACCTGAGGCCTGCCCAGTCAGCCAGCCCTGTGCTGGTACATGGGGGTGGGTGGCTGTGACTGGTGGGGTGTCTGGAGGAAGGAAGTGTCAGAGAGGCCCCTCCCAAGGGCACCTCTGAGCTTGGTGGGGTTGGGGGAGCTGGGTGTACCTTGAAGAGGACTTAGGACTGGAGGTTGGGGGCAGGCTGGGGCAACCTGTCCCTGCTGGAATGGAGGTGGCACAGGTCCCTGAGGCCTCACAGCTAACCTGAGATGGCCCTGGAGGTCCCAGTGGGAGGCAGGAAGTAAGGGTAGAGGAAAGGTCAAGCCACCTAGCCTGGCTCCCAGGCCCGGCTCTGCCACTTCCTGGCTGTGTGACCTTAGGCAAGTCACACAACCTCTCTGAGCCTGTCCTGTGCTTCCTGAAGCAGACCCCCTCCCATGTTGCAGAAACGCCTCCCTGCAGGATGTGCCCTGGAGGAACCAGTGGACCTCATCAGTGAGGCCACCCCACCCTCTGCAAAGACACCCCCCCACCGGGCTGCCTTCCTTCCAGCTCAGGGACAGCTGGGCTTGGCCTGCGCAGGCCCTGGGGGTGAGGCGCACTCCTGCAGAGCCTTCAGGAACCCGGGGCCAGAAGAGTGGGCTCGAGGCCAGAAAGCTGGCCCGGCCTCTGGGGTCAGCTGGGCCTCACCCATCCTGCCTGCCCTGGAAGACCCATGGGAAAGCCTGCCTGCCTCTGCCCTGAGTGAGATTGAATGCCGGTTCTATGGCTGGCGAGGGTAGGGCCTTGGAGCCCTTCTCACCCAGGAGGCAGTGGAGACTCAGCCAGGTGAGGGCTGACACTCAGGATCCCACAGCTGGAGCCCAGAGTCATGAACAGACACCCTGCTGGGGACGGCCCCTCATGTGACCCTCACCCAGCCTTCCAGGTACTCAGACAACCAAGTTCTCTTCTCACCCTGCAGACAGAAAACAGGACTGGAGCCTGGGGAGGGGTCCCTGCCAGTCCCTTAGACCCTTGGCCCCAGGTCCTGGGCCCTGTAAGCCACATACAAGTGGCCCAGCCCAGCCCCCATGCTCGGGACACCCCTGGCCCCTCCCTGTTGCCGTGCTCTGCCGAACCTGGCTGTTCCCCGGGGCCTCTGGTGATGCAGCGTCGCAGTCCCAGCGTCACCCTCCCAGAGGAGGTATCCATTCACAGCAACTTCAGAAGTCACCCAGGTGCTCTCTCCACCACCTCAGCCACACCACCCCTCCACCGCCCCCCACAGTCATCCCCCAGAGTACCTCTGCTTCCCACACCCACCTCCAGGCACCCTGCCAGCCTTCCTGCTTGCCCACCAGCTCCAAGTCTTCCTCCAATCACCCTCTCCAGAGGCTCCCACAGTCTGGAGCCCATGGTGTCATCCTCACACCTGCCCTTCTCTCCTTCCCCAGCATGCAGGGCACAACTGCCCCCCTCCCTCACCCCTGTTAGCTCCCTCCTCCCTCCTCCCTCCTCCAGCTAAACCCAAGAGACCACTTGCTCACCAGTCTTCTCCCTTTAAATACTCGATTGCAGATGGCAGGGGGCACTGGGCACTGCCACACCACCCCCTTGACACCTTCCCGCTGCCCACTAGCACCTTTGTGCCCCTCCCCTAGCCTCCTCCAGCAGGAAGGAGGAATGTGGCAGCAGGGAGGCCTGCCCCAGGCGCCAGCACTGGGCTTGAACTCCCCTCTGCCTTCCACGTCAGCCTCCAATCCTTTACATACTTACATGTCAGTTCACCTCCCCAGCTGACCCCCGCCAGGGGCCTTGTGTCTCTGGCTTTCTACATCTGGAACAAGGTCTGGCATATCACTGCAGCTCCGTCAATGTTTGTGGGATAAAGCTAGAAATGCTTTTCCCTTTTCGTTCCTTTGATCTCATTTGTCTTGATTGTTCCACTGTAATTGGGAAGATGGTGATTTAGTACCTATAAGTGCAGAGCTGCTGTCATTTATTTATTCATTCATTCATTTTGAGATGGAGTCTCGCTGTGTCAACCCAGGCTGGAGTGCAGCGAGAGGATCTCCGCTCACTGCAACCTCTGCCTCCCGGGTTCAAGGCATTCTCCTGCCTCAGCCTCCCGAATAGCTGGGATTATAGGTGTCAGCCACCACGCCTGGCTCATTTTTGTATTTTTTATTAGAGACAAGGTTTCACCATCTTGGCCAGGCCGATCTTGAACTCCTGACCTAGTGATCGATCCACATACCTTGGCCTCCAAAGTGCTAGGATTACAGGCGTGAGCCACCGCACCCAGCCCAGGGCCACTGTGGTAAATGACACATTGAGTGTCTTGAATGTCTTAAGGGACACTATCTGAAGTGACAATTCTAAGTTTCTGTGGACTGGCCGATGGATTTCTCAGCACCGAGAAACCCTGATCTTAACACCATGCAAGTGGTTGGTTTCTGGCACGCATCAGGATGCTTTTCCTCTTTGCAAACTTGAGATAGCAGCAGGCAGCTGAGGGCCTCTTCCTGGCAGACTTGCTGGCTGTGCTGTGTGGGGGGGAGGGGGGATTTCCTGAGTCCCTCCTCCAGATCACCCCAACAACTGGAGCTCCAGAATCCAGTACACACCACACAGATTGGGTGATGGCTGTGAACTGCGTGAGTGGTGGCGGTTTATACTTTTCAGAGTGACCGGATGTTTCCACTGCCATTTTCTCTTTTGCTAATCACAGTGATTCTAATATAGCACTTGAGTTTTTTTGTTTGTCTGTTTGTTTTTTGAGACAGGGTCTTGCTCTGTCACCCAGGTTTGGAGTGCAGAGGTGTTATCAGAGCTCACTGCAGCCTTGATTCCCCCCAGGCTCAAGCGATACTCCTACCTCAGCCTCCTCAGTAGCTGGGACTACAGGCACACGCCCGCACAGCCAGCTAATTTCTGCAATTTTTGTAGAGATGGGGTCTCACCATGTTTCCCAGGCTGATCTGAAACTCCTGAGCTCAAGTGATCTGCCCGCCTTGGGCTCCCAAAGTGCTGGGATTACAGGTATGAGACCCCACGCCCATCCAAACTGACAATTTTAACCATTTAATGTATTTTATTTATTTATTTATTTATTTTTGAGATGGAGTCTCACTCTTGTTGCCCAGGCTGGAGTGCAGTGGGGCAGTCTCGGCTCACTGCAACCTCTGCCTCCCGGGTACAGGCGATTCTCCTGCTTTAGCCTCCCGAGTAGCTGGGATTACAGGCATGAGCCACCACACCTGGCTAGTTTTGTATTTTTAGTAGAGACAGGGTTTCTCCATGTTGGTCAGGCTGGTCTCAGACTCCTGACCTCAGGTGATCCACCTGCCTCTGCCTCCTGAAGTACTGAGATTACAGGCATAAGCTGCCGCGTCCAGCCCATTTTAGCCATTTTAAAGTGTACCATTCAGTACCGTTCACAACCTCGTGCAACCAGCCCCGCCGTCCAGCTCTGGAACATTTTCGTCACCACAAGAAGAAACCCCATACTCATGAAGCAGCCTCTCCTCTCTCCCCCAGCCCCTGGCGACCAAGAATCCATGCTCTGTCTTTGTGGATTTGCTAATCGGGACGTTTCATACAGGTGGAATCAGGCACCATGTGGTCTTTGGTGTCTGGCTTCCTTCACGGAGCCAGTGTGTCTGAGGCTTGTCCAGCTGTGGCGTGTGTCAGAACTTCACGGCCTTTGAAGGCTGAGAGCTATTCCGTCGCTCGGACATGCCGCATTCTGTGTATCTGTTCGTCTGAGATGGACACCTGGCTTGTGTCCATGCCGCAGTGATTTTGAATAATGCTGCTATGAACATGGGCGACCGTTGTCTGTCTGAGTCCCTGTTTTTCATTCCTCCGGGTGTCTGCCTGAGACTGGGTGGCTGGGGCAGACGTTAATGGGTGGAGCGTGTCGCAGAACTGCAGAAAACTGCTCCCCCACAGCTGCACTGAAGCCACACTTCAGACGGCAGCAGACGGGGATTCAGGGCAGCGCTTGGCCTCCTAGCCACTGGCCTTCTTCAGCCTCCTTCCAGTTCCTCCTCTCAGCCCGGCCCAGGCGAGGCAAGGGGAGCAGCCTTGGATGGAAAGCCCCGCGCTCCCTGGAAAGGCTCCTCAGGGGAGGGGACGCCTGAGCCAGCTCTGAGGGATGAGGGGTTTTTCACAGCTTGCTGAGAGTAAGGGGAACAGACCCTTCGAGACAGAGGCTAGAAGGCAGGTGCCTGCTTGGCAGGGAGCTCCACAGAGCTTACGGTGACCGAGGTTACACGTAACGCGTGCAGCCAGCACCGCTGGTACCGTCCACAGCCAGTGCTAACCTGTGTGCACACCTTCCTCCCCACAGCTCCAGGGTGTGGGTTCTAGGGGGCCCCACTATACAGATGATCAGACTGAGGCTCCAGGGCCTAACTCACTCACACGGCATCCCAGAAGCGCCACATCCACGCCCTGACCACCAAGCTGTGTGCCTCTCCACGGTGTCCCCAGCAGGAAGCTGGGCTCAGAGAGGCACGATCACTCTCTCACGCTCACACCAGAGGCTTCCGGGAGACGGAGGAGTTGCCCCCGGGGCTGGGCCTTGCTCGGTGTCTTTGCTCACTATCCACACCCCAGCTTCCTGGGCTATGAAGTCCGGGGGTAAACCCTTCACCTCCTACTCTCAGATGGCAGCTGTGACCATTCACTGAAGTAACAAACAAATATGGGCACTGAAGGAAATCTACAGAAGCTCAGACGTCCGCAGGCAGGTGGGGGGGTCCGACTCCAGAACATGATGAACTTGGTCTGCAGCAGCAGATGCCTTTGTAGGAGTCAAGAGCAGAGGGTTCTGGCCCCAGCTCCGCCACTGGGCACTGTGTCTCCTGTGTGTCCCTGGCAGGGTCGCTGTCCTCTGAGCTCAGTTCTTTCATGGCAGAGAGGGTGCCAGGAACTGCCAGGAGGCCAGGCACGCTGAGGGCCGCCACCCCGTCCTCAGTGCGATCCTGCCCCTGGATTGCTTCGTGGCAGCAAACCGCCCAATGGCGTGCCTTGCTGCATTGCTAACTGGCCTTTTTTTTTTTTTTTTTTTTTTGACTTTTTGTTTGAAGAGACACTTGTCGCCCGAGGAGTTCCAGGAAGTATTCGGTATGAGCATCGAGGAGTTTGACCGCCTGGCCCTCTGGAAGAGGAATGACCTGAAGAAGAAAGCCCTGCTGTTCTGATGGCTGCCAGCCTGCCCCACTGGTGTGCGCCGGGAGCCGAGGCGAGGGGGCCCTGGCGAGAACCATGCACGCCCCTCCCACACACCTTGCTCTGGCTTCTCTGTGTCAATGGGGTGGGCGGGAGGGGGGTCCCCCAGCAGGTGTAGCCCCTGTGCCTGCTGGTGACGCTCCTGCCCGTAGTTTAGGGCTGAGACTGCTAGCTTCACACCACCCTTCCCCGCTGTGGCTTGGTGTCAGGGAGAGGCTGCAAACTGGCTGTGTGGGGCATCAGACGGAGCGCACAGGTGGCTGCAGCCCAGCCTGCCTTCCCAGTGTCCTTGAGGTGCCCTGGCCCCGGTGCTAGGCACGTGGGGGACAGAGGTGCCCGGAACGTGAGCTGTGAGGCGTATCGAAGATGGGCGCTGACACCATTGTTCAAGAGTGGGCACACAGCCCCTTTGGAGCCTGGGCAGCCTGGCCTCACAGGCAGACCCGCAGACAGGGCAGGGAGCGTCTGGGGCAGTGCCAAGAGTAGGGTGCGTGATTTTTGCAGGCGTCTGTGACGGGTGTCTTTAGGGACAAACGTCAACTGACAGGCACCTCTGGCAGCGTCCTCCATGCGCTGCGTTCCTCTTCCAGATCACCCCCTAGATGCCTACACAATATCTTTAAAGTAACACAGAAGTTTTTATTTTATTAAAAAGTATAGCCTACTTAAACACGAGATGACATATGTAGAGTTGAATTTTACGGTCCCTCCGCAGGGGAGCGGCCTCCAGCCTTATTCTCCACCGCTCCGACCTGTGTGGTTTCAGTCGGTTCTCGGTGTGGTCCTCATACATAGAGCTCCCTGTCTGGTTTCTTCTTTTTTCTTTTTCACGTCGCACAGGTAACCTTAAAGACAGACCCCTCGGAATCACGCTTTGTAAATACATGTGAAGTGTAGCCACCACTGTTTTCCTTGCTGTTATTTTTCCAAGTCTTGGAGAGAAAACATCTTCCTCTGATGGCCAAAGCCGTGGAATAAAAGATGTCCACGTCCCCCACCTAACGCCCGACGTACTCTCGGTGTGCCGTTCTGTGCTGTGGCCGGTGGTGTCTCAGCACACCCACCTGAAAAGCAAACCCCACACGCCCCGGGAGCAATGCGCTCCTGTGTGTCCCTGAGGCAGACAACCACACGCTGCTGGGGGGCAAAGGATGGAGATACGCCTCTCCTCATCCTCAAAGCTGGCAGGGCATCCCCAAGCAGAAGGCCGGCCGGGCTCCCCACGCAAAGGCGTTGGTGTCTGCCATGAGGCGTGTGTTGAGGTGCAGCACCGGCCGTCACAGGTTGCCGATATGCGTGCTGAGAGGTGGCTGAAACGCCGGAGTCTGTTTCCCCGTCTTCTGTGGGTGTTGCCTCTTGTGTGTGTCCCAGTGTTCCTGCCTGTGAGTCGGCCTTACTCCGCTTCCTCAGCGCCCACGACACGCCAAGTCCCATTTCCCACTCGGCTTCTCACCCGCCCGGCTCGGCCAGGGAGGGGGAGTTTTTAGCACCTAATCCGCATCCTGCCGCTGAGCAATCTGAGCCTGAGCAACTGGAAACCCCCATTTCTCAGTAGTGCAATGTCATGTCTGATCCCAGGAAGCCTGGAAAATAAAAGACGATGTATCATCACTTGCGGAAGTACAAGAGCACTTGTTATGAACGTGTGTGATTTTAAAGGCAAGCCCCTCCCCGCCCCCAGCAAGGGGCAGGAGCCTCGGGGAGGGCGCCTGTTTCTGGTGCGGCGCTGGGTGTGTGCTTGGGGAGGGGCCGGGTGTCTGCATCAGGGCCCCGTAGGACATTCCCCAGAGGCAGCTTGCGCAGACGCATTCCTGGGCCCTCACCAGGGCCAGGCACTCTGCTGACGCCAGTGAGGAGTGAAACCTGATAGGCACCTGCCCCAGAGGCTGGGGAGACAAGGCCAGCCAGGCTGATCGCTGCTCTGTGGAGCTGGCCCCAGGGTGGTCCCAAATACACCCCCAGGTCAGGGGAGGCTTTCTAGACAAGATGCTGCCACATTAAGTCTTGGCAAATGGGAGGTAAGGGAATAAATGCCTCCCCAATAAGGGAAGGGCATTCCGTCCAGCTGGAACAGCCGTAGCGGAGGCACTGAGGCTGGAAACAGCCTCACAGGGTCTGGAAAATTCAGTGACTGGTTATGGCTGAACACAGGGCCAAGGAAAAGACTGGAAGGGAAGAGAATGCAGGCCAAACTCCCACACGGGATTAAACAGTGCCCCGCTGGGATTAAATGTCTCACAATCTCTAATCCTATTCCAATGACATTAATGATTCTTTTGAACTTTGGGTCTTCCCCCCAGAAGCCTGTCCATACACACAACCTGCCACCACCGTCTACCCAGTTACACAGTCAGAAATCAGCATTTTCCTTGGTTTCTTTCCCCAGCCCCCAAGGACAACCGCCAGCAAGCCCTGGTAAGTGCCGCCTCCCAAGCATCGGCCTACAGCTCTCCACCTGCAGAGACACCGCCGTGGAATTAGCCAGTGGACATTCTGAGGACAGGAGGTGGCACCGTGACCCATGACCCTGGGCACAGGTATAAGGGTAGTCTGGCCCTGGCAGCTGGGACATGCAGGCACCCTGGTCACACTCAGGCCCCTCCCTGCCTGCAGCACAGCCTGCCTCTGCGGTCTGGTCCCACACTTGCCCCTGGGCAAATCATGCCCACCCAGAGCCAGAGTGTCGCTTTGAAAACACCGATCGGATCACACCAAGCTCCCCATGGCCTTCGTCCGTGGCCTCAACAGCCAGGCCTTATGTGAACCCCCATTTGCCATTCCTGTCCCCCACCACCTGGCCCCTGTATTTGTCCCCACGGTCACACCCACGAACTGTGGCTCTCCCTGAGTTCTTCCGACAGCAAGCCTTCCGGCTTTCACCCATGATCTCCCTCCTGGGGTAGCTCTGCTGCTTCTCAACACAGGACCCCTCCCTTCCTTCTCAGTTCAACTCAAGCTCCCCGCTCAGATAGGGCCCTCTGCTGGCTTTCTAAATGGCCACCCATCCCGGCACTCCTCATGGTTCCCCCTCATGCCTTCTGTGTATCAGCAGTTTCTTCTTTTTTATTTTATTTATTTATTTGAGATGGCACCTCGCTCTGTCACCTGGGCTGAAGTGCAATGGCGGGATCTCGGCTCACCGCAACCTCCACCTCCCGGGTTCAAGAGATTCTCCTGCCTCAGCCTCCCGAGTAGCTGGGATTACAGGCGTGCACCACCACACTCGGCTAATTTTTAGTAGAGACGGGGTTTCACCATGTTGGCCAGGCTGGTCTTGAACTCCTGAGCTCAGGTGATCCTCCCACCTCGACCTCCCAAAGTGCTGGGATTACAGGCGTGAGCCACCGCACCTGGCCCACAGTTTCTTCTTCCTTGCTTTATTGACCATTTCCCTCTATCAAACCCTAAGCCTGAGAGGGCTGACAGCTTTGTAACCGCACTCTGAACTGGGAATGTCTTTGGAGTATTTTGTAGCGTGGCTGGAGCTCATCTGGTTTCTGTGCTTTCCCCAAAGAGTCTCGTGGCGTACGTGCTTCTAGAACAGCACTGTCCCATAGCACTGCCTGCAATGACAAAGACACTCTATATCCAACCTGTCCTACACGACAGCCACCAGCACTTGAAATGCGGCCGATGTGAGTGGCCCTGAGTTTCAGTGTAACTCATTTAGAATGAAAGAGCCACGTGTGGCCACCGGCTGCGTATTAGGCAGCACAGTTCCCTGAGGATGAGAAACTGCTGCTGCCCTAAGCTGAGACATGCATGTCCACAGGCCCTGGGGTCTGTCACTCTTGTCTAGCAATGAGTGTTCATTGGAGCCTGCCTATAGGATCAATTTAGAATCCACTTGCTGAGCATGCATCTGTGCCTGGCACTGCCCCCGGTGCAGGGGTATGCTTGGCACAGTTCTTGCCCCCCAGACTCATGACGTCTGCCATCTGAACCTCAGAGCCCCAGGTTCTAAGCCAGTTTGGCTCTGTCTTCCATGCCAGTCTTCATGTCTGCCAGTGGCACCAACCTTCCCGAATCAGCACCCAACCTGGGCCTGTGTCAGGACCCTCCAGGAGAGATGGGCGGGGAGACATCAGTGCCTGCGGGGGCTCCTTCCTCGGCTCTTCTCCCCAGGGCAGGTGTGCATTCCAGGCTACTTAAATCTGAACAAAAAGCTTCAGAATTCACTGCAGCTCGGCAAGAGAACGTGACAAATCTCACACAGGTCTCAGTGTTTGGTTCAAAAGTGACATATGTCACCTGTAGTGGCTGGAATTAGTCACATGACCCTGCCCACCTGCAAAAGGGTTTAGGAAGCGCAAGCATTCGTCTGTCTGAGAAGAGGGAGGATCAGAACCGGGAGCAAGCCTTACTAACTATAGCCGAGGCTACACAAATGTCTTCTCTTCCTGATGTCCAACCTCCAGTGCCTTCTATGGCTTTTGGCGTGAACCCACTTGGAGTCCTCCCCTGCCCTGGCCACCATCCTCTGTGGGTGAGCCAGCCACTCATTTACCCACGCAGATCTGCACACTGGCCCCAGCTTGGCCCCCTGGCCCTCCGAGTCTCTGCCATGTGCGGTGCCCCCTCCTGGAGGGCTTTCCCCACAGAGCACCGTGTTCTCCTGTGTGACCTGCTGTCCCCAGCACAGGTGATCAGACCAAGGATGGCCCCTGAGCTGTCGGCAGAGTGGATCCCTAGTGGCCCAGAGCAACGGCTGTGCCCCATGGAGAGAGTTGGCTCTACATGGGCATCAGTCTACCCAATCCAAAGTTCTCCCAGGGAGGCCATGAAACACTCAGGCAGATGACTGACAGGGGTAGGTGAAGCAGAGAAC
The DNA here is from genome assembly GCA_963573385.1 of Cacajao melanocephalus. Taxonomy (NCBI): domain Eukaryota; kingdom Metazoa; phylum Chordata; class Mammalia; order Primates; family Pitheciidae; genus Cacajao; species Cacajao melanocephalus. The sequence goes on along the minus strand of CAUYLG010064080.1, from coordinate 7,527 downwards.
ACCCAGCCAGAAGCCTGAGCCAGCAGAGGCCATGGATAAAGAGCAGGGGAGTGGAGGGATGTTGGCCGGGAGAGGAGGAAGAAGGGGAGCCCGGAGGGAGTCAGGCCTGGTGGAGTCTGGTGGACTTTGCTGACCACTTGGGTTGCACTTAAGCCCACGCTGCCTCCCCTCTGGGTTCTTCTTTTTTTTTTTTGAGACGGAGTTTCGGTCTTGTCACCCAGGCTGGAGTGCAATGGTGAGATCTCGGCTCACTGCAACCTCCGCCTCCCAGGTTCAAGCGATTCTCCTGTCTCAGCCTCCCAAGTAGCTGGAACTACAGGCACAGGCCACCACACCCAGCCAATTTTTTTGCATTTTTAGTAAAGACAGGGTTTCACCATGTTGGCCAGGCTGGTCTCAAATTCCTGACCTCAGGTGATTCGCCTGCCTCAGCCTCCCAAAGTGCTGGGATTACAAGTGTGAGCCACTGCTCCCGGCCTGCTCTGAGTTCTGAGCTAGCTGAGAACCAGCATGAGGTGACCAGCATGAGGAAAGGAGGAGTTTCCCTAATGCACCAGCCCCTGAATCCTGAAATGCAGAGCTTCCACAAGGACTGAGTTGGAAGATATTGCTCAGTGTATTTATTTTATTTTTCAGTTATTTATTTATTTTGAGACAGAGTCTCTCTCTGTTGCCCAGGCTGGAGTGCAATGGCGTGATCTCGGCTCACTGCAACCACCTCCTCCCAGGTTCAAGCGATTCTTGTGCCTTAGCCTTTTGAGTAGCTGGGATTATAGGCATGCGCCACTACACACAGCTATTTTTTTTTTCTATTTTTAGAAAAGATGGGGTTTCACTGTCTTGGCCAGGCTGGTCTCAAACTCTTTGCCTCAAGTGATCCTCCTGCCTTGGCCTCCCAAAGTGCTGGGATTACAGGTGTGAGCCACTATGCCCAGCCCCAGCTCAGTGTATTTTAGATCAGAAAAGTCTTCCACTGTGGCCCACCCCATCCTCACCCCAAACCTGCACCTAGGTCCCTCCAGGGTGGTAGCCAGCCATGCAGGGTGAAGAGGATGCAGCTGCATGGGACAAAGTCTGCGTGTGAGCCCAGGGCTATGGGTTTCCACGCCCACCTCCAGCCCAGGCCTGGGGCCTGCCCGGGGACCCACCATGGGAGGTGAAGAAGGGAATCATCACAGTTTGTGTTTCTTCCTCTCTGACCACATGGGGTCTGTTTCCCGAAAAGGCCGCATCTGCAAAGTGGCCGCCAAATACAGAGGCCAAGAAGCCAAAGAAAGAGGCAGACAAATCCAGTTTGTCAGTAAAAGGTGATTTATTAGGGGGAATTTGACAAACAGAAATGTGGTCTTGGGTAGCCACAAGACAGGACTTCTCTGCACCACAACCGCCCAGACCCGTATATCGGGGAGAAAGCGTACGTGCTCTGGAAGGAATGCGTAGGTGGCTGCGGGCGTCACAGCCTATCATGCATGCAACAGCAAGGGCAGTTTTGGAGGACAGGCTGGTGAATAGGTCGTTCTGCATAAAGAGTAATACATCAGCCCGACATCTTGGAGGCATTCCCGGACTCGGGTTAGTCAGGAGTCACATGCTGGATTAGCATTTAAAATGAAGTTGCTCTGATCCCCACAGGGTCCTCCGAGAATCCTAGGAGGCCACACTTTATGAATGAGGAAACTGAGGCACAGAGACACAGTGTCACTTGCTCAGGATGACCCAGCTGTCAATGACTGGCGAGAGATCCAGTCCCTCATGCCACTCCACCCCCCACACTCTGGCTTGTGATAAGATGGGTCATCTTGCCTGGGTGTATCCCTGAAGCAAGCCTGCCCAGGGGCCAGGAGCGGAGCTTGGCATGCAGGTCACCCTTACAGTGGGCCGCCGACAGCCGGGCATCTCACCAATCAGAGAAGCACTTCAGGTGCCTGGGAGGAGCAGGTGGCAGGTTGGGCGGGGGACCGGGAGTGGTCCTGCAAGACTGCCTCCTTCCAGATACATGAGGAGGGGATCCCACCTCCCTCAGCAGGTCACCAGGGCTAAGGCTGGACCCCTGGGCTCCAACTGTGTGGACAGGTGGGTCCTGGCCATCGTTCTAGTGAAGGTAACGGCTGGCTGTGTCCTGGAAGGTGGCACCCGGGGTTCCCTGTCGGGGAGGCTGCTTCCTGTCACCCTTGGTTCTTGAGGCTCCCCAGATGGTCTCCGTCCCCTGGGGACACTGTGCATGCTCCATTGCTTGTGGCGATGCCTTTGTCAGGTGCAGCACTTCCTTCTGGCCCCAAACCCCAGCTGGGTCCCTTCCCTTGTCCCTCCCAAAGCAGTCATCCCTGAGCTGCCTTCATTCTGCGCCTGTGGCGGGCCCTCCCCTACCCTGTTCTTTGGCCTGTCCTTGCTGTGTTCCACCCCACTCCCCTTTCAGGGTTTGCAGGCTGCCCCCCACTGCCTGCAGATGAGACCCATTTATTACTTAAGCTAATGCAACTCTCACAAGTTAAAACTGCACCATTCCAGAATCTGGTCCCCATTGCCCTCCTCGCAACCTCACCTTCCAGGGGGGATGAAGGCTGGTGCTGGGGAAGTAGCCCACTCACTGGAGCAGACTGGCTGGCATTTAGGCAAGTGCTCTGCAGAGAAGCCCGGGATTCAGCAGTCCCTGTGCCACAGACCCAAGCGGGCAAGTCCCTAAGCATAAAAGCACTTCTGAGCAATTAAACCGGAGAGGAAGTCAGTGCTTCCCTGGAGACCCCACCAGAGGCTCCCAGGCCTATTGCTGAACTAGGTTTGATAAATAAAGGAGATTTCCTTTTCTCAGGTCTGGATTGTGAGGCTCATCCCTCAGCCAGACGTGGCTTCTGAGAGCTCCATTAGCAAGCCATGCCTCCCCTTCCTCTAACACCCTGAGTCTCTCAATTGTAACGCTTACATACCATGCCATTCCTTTATAGGGGCCACAGGGACCCTTCACCCACAGAAGGCTCACTGAAAATTGACAGACAAAAGGCAGACTGCTAGGAGAAGAGGTACACACATTGATTCACATGCCCAGGGCGGCTGGGGGAGCAACAGAGTGAGCACCTTATCCCCGTGGGGTGCAGAAGCTTTTCTACCCTTTTTCACAGAGGAGGGTGGAGATGAAGAATGTAGGGGATTTTTTTTTTTTTTTTTTTTGAGACAGAGTCTCACTCTGTCGCCCAGGCTGGAGTGCAGTGGTACGATCTCGGCTTACTGCAACCTCCATTTCCTGGGTTCAAGTGATTCTCCTGCCTCAGCCTCCTGAGTAGCTGAGATTATAGGCACGTGCCACCACACCCAGCTAATTTTTGTATTTTTAGTAGAGACGGTGGTTCACCATTTTGTCAAGGCTGGTCTCAAACTCCTGACCTCAGATGATCGGCCCACCCTCAGCCTCCTAAAGTGCTGGCATTACAAGCGTGAGTCAAGGCGCCCAGCTACAGGGTGATTTTTTAGAAGACCAGTAGGTGATTATCAGGGAGAATTAAATTAACTTGCAAATGATTCTCCTATTTGTATAGTGCTGAGTATCCCCACCTGGTAAAACATTTAAAATAAGAGACATTCACTTGTAAAGGATTCTCTTTGGAATTTGAATGGGCCTGAGAGACAAACATTATCTTGTGGAGCAAAATATAAGCTCTTAAAGAAAGAGAAGATGGCTGACGCATTTATACCATCTTGAGGTTACAGAAAAAATAAGGGCTTGTATCTCAGCAAAACAGGTTATGGAAGGGAAGAGGAGGTAACCTCACAGGTAGCAGCCCGCAGACAGAATAGACGGGAAATGTTTCTTTCAGGCTTCTAAAGGAGTCTGACTTAGTTACGCTTTCCTAGATCCGGACCAAGGAAAGCGTCAGAGAAAGCTGGGCTGCATCAACCCAGGTTTCTCTACAGATGCAAATCTCCCCAACAAAAGAGTTTTCTGGCTGGGCTCCGTGGCTCACACCTGTAATCCCAGCACTTTCAGAGGCTGAGCCCGGTGAATCACAAGGTCAGGAGTTAGAGACCAGCCTGGCCAACATGGTGAAACCCCGTCTCTACTAAAACACAAAAATTAGCTGGGCGTGGTGGCGCCTGCCTGTAATCCCAGGTACTTGGGAGTTTGAGGCAGAAGAATTGCTTGAACCCGGGAGGCGGAGGTTGCAGTGAGCTGAGATCACGCCATTGCGCTCCAGCTCTGGGCGACAGAGCAAGACTTCGTCTAGGGGAGAAAAAAAAAAAAAAAGACAGTTTTCTGGCTATTCTTACAGCTCCCATCCCTTCCAAATAGCAATCTTGAAATGTGTCAAAGACGTATATTTTGGGGTGAAATATCTTGGTTTCCTTCACCCTCCAGTCCATCCTCTGCTCAGCAGCCCGCAGCCATCTGCATCGCAGACTTGATTCACACTACTGGGGGCCCTCACGCTATGGTCCCTGCTGAAGCCCCGGCTGTTCACCGGCCATCATCTGGCCACTGCCTCCCTCTCCAGCGTCTGCCCGGCCCTTCTCTCTTGCACCCTTCCTTCCTGAACAGCATCCTCTCACCTGCTTTTCAAACACTGTGTCCTTCGCAAAGGCTCTTCCCTCTGCCTGGAATGCCCCCTCTGGCAAACTCCTATTCATCCTTCAATACGCAGCTGAGACACAACTCCTCCTCTCACAACTGTTATACCCAAAGAATACGGTTGTGAAACTGAATAATTCCAATGTAAGATAATTCAGACTTACAGCTGTTGGAACTTTAAATTTTCCTAAGCCTTTAAGAAATGTGACTATGCAGCCTGAGTCACAGGCATGCAGTTGTGACTTTTGCCCTTTTTTTTCTGTAAATAATTAAGACCAAATGTCGCCAGAGATAAGATCCCCTCAGATCACCACCCCTCCTTACAGAGTAATAAAGTAATCTTCCTGGGAATGCAGCAACTTGTAACCAACTAAATCACTGTGGCATATGCACCTGGTCTTGCATGGAAACGGCTGTAACCCTGCTGGAACTTCTCTGTCTCTGCCTCTGTAAGTGAAATCTTAACTCCTCCATGTTGGAAACATGGACTCATTCATCTAGAGTAGGTGTCTTTCCGGGGGATCATACCCAAGCTTTGTGCTCAAATAAATGCTATACTTGATCATATTTTCTGAATCTCATTATTTAAGGTTGACACAGTTCATCAACAAATATTTACTGAGCTGGGTGCTAATAAGGCAGGTAAATAAAACGCCATCCCTGACCTCAAGGACTGATCTCAAACCGTGGAGGAGGCATCCAAGGAGCAGACACCAGCATGAGGGGCAGCGGGCACTGGTGGAGGCGGAGAAGGTGCGGAAAGAGCTTGGCCAGGAGGGAAGCCGGGTGTCTGGGAGGAGTCCAGCACCAACTTCCACTTGTCCAAAGGGGCAGGCAGGGGTCAGGCAGCCAACGCCTCGGCCAGGAAGTGATGGGAAGGGGCCTTCCAGGCAGAGGAAACGACACAGGCAAAGGCCTCAGGACAGGAAGCTTCGCGGCACATCCAGGGGCCATGCCAGGGTGACTGGAGGGTGAGTCAGTCCCTCCTCGGGGCTCAACAACGGCCTGAGTGTGCCTGATTAGGACACTTTCCATATAGGCTCAGAATTCTCTGTGCACACCTCTAGAGAGACACCCCCATGCCTGCTGCCCCGGGCGCTCAACATTCCTACATGACCTGTAGGCTCCTTATGCAAACGGCTGAGTCTCCAGCTATGGGGTCTTGCTCAGCCTGCCTGTAGGGCAGACCTGGAGGACCTGGGAGGTAGCACGTTCAGGAGTCGCCCTCAGCTAATGAACTCCCAGGCTCAAGAATTCCTCTTGACTCAGCCTCCTGAGCACACACCACCATGCTGGCTCACGTTTTTATTTATTATTATTATTATTTTTGAGATGGAGTCTCACTCTGTCGCCCAGGCTGGAGTACAGTGGCATGATCTCGGCTCACTGCAACGTCCATCTCCTGGGTTCAAGCAATTCTCCTGCCTCAGTCTCCCAAGTAGCTGGGATTACAGGTGCCTACAACCACGCCCAGCTAAGTTTTGTATTTTCAGTAGAGACTGTTTCACCATGTTGGCCAGGCGGGTCACAAACTCCTGGCCTCAGGTGATCTGCCCGCCTTGGCCTCCCAAAGTGCAGGAATTACAGGTATGAGCCACCGTGCCCGGCCTATGTTTTATTTTTATAGAGATGAGGTTTTGCTATATTGTTCAGGTTGGTCTGGAACTTCTGGCCTGAAGCAATCTTCCCACTTCAGCCTCCTAAAATGTTGGGATTGCAGACGTGAGCGCTGTGCCCAGCCCAAAGTCTTTCTTATATCCTTGTTCATAACCCACCTTGTTCTTCCGCTCGCCTCCAGTCTTATCTGTGGTTCAGTAGCACAGCTCAACTGCAAGTTTAAATAGAGGTGATGGTGATGGGCTTCAGCAGGAATCCTTCACGAGTCCCTACCCAAGGTCTAATGCTGGCTTTTCTTTCCTTTACTTTTTTCTTTCTTTTTTTTTTTTACAGAGTCTCACTCTGTCGCGCAGGCAGGAGTAAAGTGGCATGATCTTGGCTCACTGCAATCTCCACCTCCCAGGTAAAAGCAATGTTTGTGCCTCAGCCTCTCTAGTAGCTAGGATTACAGTTGTGCTCCACCATGCCTGGCTTTTTTTTTTTTTAATTTTGTTTTCAGTAGAGACAGTGTTTCACTATGTTGGCCAGGCTGATCTCAAACTCTTGGCCTTAAGTGATCCACCTGCCTCCCTCAGCCTCCCAAAGTGCTGGGATTACAAGTGTGAGCCACTTGCCCAGCCTGATGCTGGCTTTTGAGTGCTATATTGTACCATGCAAGGGGAACATTCATGTGCATCCAGTTCTATTTCATTGAATTTTTTTTTTTTTTGACAAAGTCTCACTCTGTTGCCCAGGCTGGAGTACAGTGGCATAATCTTGGCTCACTGCAACCTCTGCCTCCTGAGTTTAAGTAATTCTCCTGCCTCAGCCTCCTGAGTAGCTGGAATTGCAGGTACATGCCACCACACCTGGCTAATTTTTTTTTAATTGCATTTTAGGTTTTGGGGTACATGTGAAGAACATGCAAGATTGTTGCATAGGTACACACATGGCAGTGTGGTTTGCTGCCTTCCTCCCCATCACCTGTATCTGGCATTTCTCCCCATGTTATCCCTCCCCAACTCCCCACCCTATGCTGTCCCTCCCCTAGTTCCCCCCCAACAGACCCCAGTGTGCGATGCTCCCCTCCCTGTGTCCATGTGTTCTCATTGTTCAACGTCCACCTATGAGTGAGAACATGCGGTGTTTGATTTTCTGTTTTTGCATCAGTTTGCCGAGAATGATGGTTTCCAGGTTCATCCATGTCCCTACAAAGGATACGAACTCGTCGTTTTTTATGGCTGCATAGTATTCCATGGTGTATATGTGCCACATTTTCCCTGTCCAGTCTATCATCAATGGGCATTTGGGTTGGTTCCAGGTCTTTGCTATTGTAAACAGTGCTGCAATGAACATTCGTGTGCATGTGTCCT
>CAUYLG010064079.1:0-80865 GCA_963573385.1 Cacajao melanocephalus | reverse complement strand
GGGTGGGATTGTGACCACATGTGTCCCCTCAGAGTCCACCCAGGCCCTGGCCAGGAGGTGGCCTACGGCCCACACTTGAGTTCCTTCAGTTCACACGGTCACTCAGGGAGCGTCATCTCCACAGGCTTCAGGGCTTTGGGAGCCAGGGCTTTCTCTGCTTTGCACAGACGCCAGGGCTAAGGGAGCTCACTGCTGTCGGGGTTTGCAAGGCCACGTGGTCTCCCTGATGGTGATGGGTCTCTCAGGACCCTGTCCTTCCTCCGTAACCCAGAGGAGTCATCGGCGGTCATTAACAATGAATAGAGCCCCATGCCAGGGGCTCAGGGATGGGGCTTTTCTCAGGAGAATAACTGGCCTTCTTCGTGGTTCCTACCTGTTTGGATCTCAGGGACGTTTGAGAGACGAGAGGCCCCAGTGTCCATGTCTGTGCTGTCTCGGGGGGCAGCAGTGACACAGCCATGGGGACAATGAGCCTTTACTCGTGGCCTGCCTGACCTCTTCTTTTAAAATGTCCCATTCTGAAGATTTCTGGTTCCTGGGAGGCCAGAGTGGATTTAAAGGAAGCTGGTGAGGACATTGCACGGTCAGGATCCTCAATGACTTTTTCTGTCAGAGGGTGTTTCCGATGGGATATGCAAAGAGAGGGCTGGGTCAGATGCTGTCAGAACTACTGAAGGAATTTGCATCCAGGGCTGCAGCTGCGTCAGGACTTTGCTTCCCTGTGTGTCCAGCGGCATTGAGGGACAGACTCATTCATTGCTGACACTGGAACTATTTCTTCCTGGTGACGAAAACATACAGAGAAACAAAATGTGAAGCAAAGCTTTTATGTGCTTTGTCTAAGTTAATGATGTTTTTAAAATATATATATCTATATATATCTATATATATTTATATATATCTCACCTTTAGAAAGAGGCAAACATCATGATGCTTCACCTTAATTATCTTAGCATGGATCTCTTACAAATGAAGGAAAATTCCCGCCTCCATCCCAGTGCCATTTGCACCAATTAATAAGAGCAGCTCCCTGGCCTGAACACTGGGACTGGAGCCATAGGTGGTCAGGAAGCAAACTCTCTGTCAGTTATTGCAGAGCAAAAGTGTGCCCATTGACATTGCACTTGATCCAAGAAAAGCTTCATGGCTATTGATTTTTCTGGGTACATGCTCAATCTAGAGTCACACATTGAATTAGGTTGTGAACATCTCTTTCTCTGTTGAGTAACTATCGTTAAGGAAATGCTATGGTACTTGGCAAGGGGATTTATTGGGGCTTAGAGTTTGAGTTAAGAGACTGGTTCCCAACTTTTTCATGTGCGGCATCACTCCTGATTGATAGGGTCTTAATGACTCCTATACTTAACAGTGTTATTATAAAAGTAATACACTCGCATTTAAAAACTCACCCCTAGCAGAGTGTGAGTTTCTCCTACACTCCTGTTCCAATCCCAGGAACCACCAATGGCATTGTGGTTTTACACTTTTTGTCCTCTCTAGATCTCTCTGCATTTGCGAGGCCTTGTTAGAGAAGGAAGTGAAATTGCTCTGAAATAGGAAAGTCACTGAGAAGTGTAGCACCTCCGTGTCCCTGGGGAAGAAGCCACCAAGGCTGAGGTAACATGGGCCTCTTGCTCAAGGACAGCTGGGCTGACTCTTCCCATGAAAATCCCTATGGTTGCAGCTGCTGCTTTTCTCCTGGCACAGCCCAGTGGGACTCCTTCACAGCCGTGTGCATCCTGGTGATAACGCTTGTCTGATAAGGACCATCAGAGTTTGCTTCCTGACCACCTACGGCTTTCAAAGGTAGTCATCAGCTTCAGCAAAGAAGACCATCCACCAGCACAGACATGGGGTTCTTCACCAAAAGTAGAAACGTAGCTATTAAATGATCTGAGGGCATGCCAGGCTTAGGTCAAATCTAATTGAATTCATTTTTTATGAGCTCAAAGCAAAGCCATGTAAAAGGGGAGCCATCAAGCCTGACTGAGAGACACATGGCCTGTTTTTAATGGAACATGAGCATCCATACTGTGTCCCCAAACCTCTTTCCGATCACTGGGGAGGAACTTCCAGGCTGTTTCTTTGTGGTATTGTGGTTCAGTTCCCCAGGTGAGAGAAGGAAGCCTCATTTCTATAGATGGGATCCCAGAAAGCAAAGTCTCTCATGTCTGTGATTTTTAGAAAACAAAGTTTCTCAGCAGTACATTCTCAGTGTTAAGTAACAGAAGCAGTTTTATTCATTTCTCTTTCTGTGGAATGGCCAGCTTCATGGGCTTGAGGGCAGGGCAGTCCCACAGGGACCTGCTCGCGGAAGGCCCAGTCCTGGTATAAGAATGCCACCCTCTCAACATTCTGAGTAATTTTATCTTTGAACTTATGTCTTGTAAGTAGAGTCCTGTGAGTGGCACACATACATGGGCAGAATGGACACACACAGACACGAGGTGGACAGGCTCAGAACCTGGCACCACAGTCACAAGATTGGTCATAGTTGGTCTAGCTGCCCTTAGCACTCACATCTCTGGAGCAGCCTAGACATCTGGGACTGGGCATGGTGACACATGCCTGTAATCCCAGCTACTCAGGAGGCTGAGGCAAGAGAATCACTTGAACCCAGGAGGTAGAGGTTGTGGTGAGCCGAGATCATGCCATTGCACTCCAGTCTGGGCAATAAGAGTGAAACTCCATTAAAAAAAAAAAAAAGTCTTCGTCTCCACATGCCCCACTGTCTCACAGGACTCTACCTACGGTGGCAGTGCCAGTCCTCAGCCCTGGGGTGAAAGGAGGGCCTCTGTAGGGGGTAGTACTGACACTTTGTGCCTATTCATCCCTGGAGTCACTCTTCTTGGAGCTTCTGCAAAATATGAACTTTCTGGCCTGAGCACTGGGACAGGAACCGCAGGGATTCAGGCAGCAAACTATCAGTAATTGATTGCGAGACAAAAGCATGCACACGGACGTTGTAATAAAGTCGTCAGGGAGTTGATTAGAGTTCTTCAGAGAGTTTAGAATTACGCAAGGAGTTATCATGGCCTCAAAAATGGAAATTACATGTATAAAGATAAGTATATTCTATATATTATATAGAGAGGAGCGCTACTTTTATATAAACTTTCAGATGAATCAAACCTTAACAAGGAGGGCAGTTTTTAAATAGTTTTTCTTATTATTAAAGATACAGAAGTGAATGCATAAGCAGGTATTTTCAATAAACTACGGTTTACAGTACCACTTTGGTTCTGGTGTAGGCCCCTGCAAATTACAGGAAATATCAGTAGAGGCCTCAAAATTCCATTGGATAAATTCACTTGTAAAATTCAGTTTGAACTTACATAAAAAAAGCTTTGCTTAAGGAGCTATACCATTTAAAAAAACCATTTAGAAAATATCACGAGCTCCAGATATACTAAAATTTCTTAGTATATCAAAATAATTCAACCCCATATTGTCACAGCTTAGAAAATATTCCAGAAATATTTGCTTCAGCAGAGTCTTCTCAAAAGAAAAAATGAAGTTGCACCAGGTATAAAGTTTGATGGCCAAATTAATTGACAGATGAGTGGACCTGAAAAATTGTTTAATTCACCCATATATCACATTAATAAGATGCCATGATTGTATTATAATCATGACACTCATTTTGGGGGAAGATTTGCATGATTCTGTCATCCCTCCTGTATAACTATTATCTCTATTACATTTTTAAGACAACAAAAAATATTGGTTTCGGAAAGCTGAATGTCCTCCTGCCTTTCATGACACTGTCTTCTACTGCTTCTTGAACAAGGTGCCCTGCATTTCCATTTTGCACTGAGCCGTGGGAATTTTGTAGCCAGCCCCAACATGGCCATTTTTATGCAAGTTATGTCATTGAATCCTCAGATGCAAACCTGCCAGGCTGGTGTTACCCAAGTTTACAGAGGCAGGTCCTGGGGCCTAGAAAGGTTAGAGGACATGTTGAAGGTCACCTATCTCCTAAGTGGCAGAGATGCAATTAGAAATAAAATCCCCCTCTCTTCAAAGCCCGTGTTCCTAACCACTGCCATACAATCACCATGATGTCCTGATCACCTCCCTCTTCATCCTCCCACAGCCCCAGAGCTACAGTAATGCTCTGCCTAAGGCCAGAGTCCATGGGGCTACTGTCTTCTCTCCCAGCTCCTGAGCTGAATGGTGAGTCCAGAGCCTGGCCTGGCCTTGTAGGGGGTGAGAAATGGGCGTGCAGTTACCGCCACCTCGTGGTGGCTCATCTACATGACCCTAAAACACAGATCTAATCTCCGTTTCCTGCCTGCCTGAAGCCTGGGTGTGCACCTCAGACTTGTTGTAATTTATTTCTCCCCTTAATGAACCTAGTGAGAGTTCTCACAATTTTATGGATCCTCTCAAAGAATCAACTTTTACTTATTTATTTTTAATGTTTTGTGTCCAGTTTCTTTTTATTCACTCCTTTAATTTACTTTGGGTTTAATTTGTTCCCTTTTCCCTTTCCGTTTCTTACAGTGGAACCTTAAATTGTTTATGAGCTTTTCTGCTTTCTATTATAATAACATTTAATTATAAAATTGTCTCTAAGAGCTGCTTTAGCGGCAATTCCACAGATCTTGGTATGTTATGGTTTCATTTTCTATCAGTTCAATATATTTTCTAATGTATCTTGTGATTTCTCCTTTGATCATTAAGAAATATGTTCATTGATGTTCCAATATATGGGAATTTTTCCAGATACCTGTTATTGATAGCTTTGTGAATTCCACTGTAGCTCGACACTATATTATATATAATTTTAAACAATGCTGAATTTTTGAGACATTTCATAAGTTAGTATGGGTTCTGTTGGGTAATATTTGAATGGATTCTGCTGTTATTTTGTAGCATGTCCTATAAATCTCAAATCGGTTGTGCTGGATGATACTGTTTTTAAGTCTTCTCAATCTTTAGTAATATTTTGTCTGCTTTAAAAAAATCTATTACAAGAAGAGAAGAATTGAATTGTCTAATTGTAATTGTTAATCCGTCTATTTAATATCTATTGATTTTTCTTTAAGAATTTCAAAATTCTGTTATTAGGTGCACGCTGATTTAATGTCTGTTCTTAGTGATGTAACTGCTTTATCATGAGGAAAAGTATCCCTCGTTATTCCTGATCATACCCCTTCCTCTAAAATCTACCGCAATTTATGCCAATGAACCAATATAGCCAACTCTGCTTTCTTTATAGTAATGTTTTTATATTATATCTCCTTCTATCCTTCTTTAACTCTGAATTTGTCCTTACAGTTTATACGTAAAGTGGGTTTTCATAGGCAACATGCAGTTGGGTCTTGTTTTCTACTGAACTGACAATCTCTCTCTCTTTAAGGAACTTCCAGAATGTTCGTAGCACATTCTTTTCATCATATGGAACCAAATTTCTACCTGGCATCTTCCTTTTCTGTCAAAAAAATTATTTTTGCATTTTCTGGTATAGACTTGCTGGTGAGGAATTCTCTTAGCTTTTATTGTTGTTACTGGAAAATGCCTTTACTTATTATTTGATTATGTGTTTACCTTTTCTTGGAAATATATTTTTGCTGAGATGGAATTCTAAGATGACTTTTTTTTTCTTTTGGCAGTTGAAGATGTTTTATATTTTGTTCTTCTGTAAGTAATAAGTTTCTTTTTTTTTTTTTTTTCTGAGATGCAGTCTCACTGTGTTGCCCAGGCTGGAGTGCAGTGGCATGATCTCAGTTCACTGCCATCTCTGCCTCCTGGGTTCAAGAGATTCTCCTGCCTCAGCCTACTGAGTAGCTAGGATTACAGGTGTGTGCCACCATGCCCGGCTAATTTTTGTATTTTTTTTTTTAGTAGATATGGGGTTTCACCGTGCTGGCCAGACTGGTCTCAAACTTCTGACCTCAAGTGATCTGCCCGCCTCACTCTCCCAAAATACTGGGATTACAGGGGTGAGCCTCTGTGCCTGGCCTCAGGCTGCTTTTAAAATTTTCTTTTTATTACTGATTAAAAATAATTTGATTATGACATGCTTCATGTGGCTTTCTTCATGTTTGTTCAGCTTGGATGTCTTCGTGTGGTAAATTTGTGCATTTATAGTCTCATCAAATCTGGAAAACAATAGGCCATTCTTTCATTAGCTCTAACCTCCCAAAACTTCTTTCTGCCTCTAAACACACATAGGTGCTAGATTGCTTGATGTTTCCACACGGGTCACTGTTTATCATTTTCCAGCCCCTTTTCCCTCCTTTTGCTTTATTTCTTCATTCATTTGCAGTAATATAAACTCAGGTTTACTGATCTTTATTTTGGAATATATGCTACAATCCAATTCATAATATTTTTTACTCAGATGTTTATTTTTAATCTCTGGAAATTCCATTTGTTTCTTTACGTCTCTCCTCATCATGAAGAGTTTTTCTCTTCAACCTTGGACACATTTATAACAAGTCTTTTATATCCCTTTTTGCCAATCCTAGTATCTTTGTCATCTCTGGATCTGTTTTTACTGAATGACTTTTCTTTTGGTTATGGCTCTATTTTCCTGAATGCCTGCTAATTTTTGGTGAGATTCAGTGCATTATAAAGCACAAATTGTTGAGTGATAGATTTAGTTGTTTTTCTTTGAAGAATGCTAGACTTTATTCTGGCCCACATTTAAGTTTCTTATAGACAAGTCTTTCAAGAATGGTTTGGAAAAAAATTGTTAGAGTAGTTGCAGAAAGGTTTAATCTAGAGCCAAACAGCACCACTACTAATGTGTTAGTTTTCCGAGGACTCTGCAGCCTCTCCACTTTGCTGGTGGAAATGAAAACTTCCAGCCTTTAGTGCTTCTGAAATTGTTATCCAATCCCTTTTGCATGTTTTTGTTTGCCTTTGGTCTTGTGAAGTCTTACCCCAAGTGTGCTTAGATGAAAATACAGCCCAAGACTGAAGATTTACCACGTGCCCCTGCCCCCACCACCAACGCTTGTGGGGCTGGTATCCTTCTGGATACCCTCTCTGTGCTATTTTGCCCTGGAGATGGGGGTGTTTTGTGCTTCGTGAACTTTGATCTCAGTCCCTTCAGTGCCTCAGAATTGCTGGTCTTCGTGTGACCTCTGTGGGCTGTGGTCTGGACCCCGTGGCTGTAGTGAAATCTCATTTCAATAGTCTGGTACACTGCTTATTACCCAGTGTCTGAACACAGCTATCTCACGCCTGCTGACAGGTTCCCTCTTGTCTACTGTCAGTGGGAGATTCGCGCAGCAGTGAGTCCATTTTGGATAGAAAATGAGAAAGAGGCTCATCTTTTTTGAGTCCTTCAGCCTTTCTTCTTAGAAGTCTCATTGTATTGTCTTTTTTCCATATATAATGCCTTGACTGGGGTCTGGTGTCAGGTATGAAGGACCACACACTCCATTTGCTGGAATCCTTCCACATCAACATTAAGAGAGCACTAGATAGTTAAACTGCAGTACTTCCATATCATTTGAATTATTGAAGAACTCAAGTCAGAACCCTGTGGTGAACTAGAGGAAAGACTGTAAGCATTTGGGAGATCAGCTGTGTTTTTAAGATGGAGATAAAATGTGAGACGGTCCCTGAAGGACAGGTTAACTTTAGAGATGAAGGGAGGAGCGATTATATATTAGACATGAGGTCAACCAGAGCAGAGGCATGGGTGAGAGAAAGCAAAGCGAATATCTGAGGAAGAGCCAGGTTCCCTATTTCTCTGAAGACAGTGGTTTTGGAAGGAATTGGGATGAAATCTGAGGGATGCATGAACACCTGAGAAATAGATTTGGTGGAGAGATGCCATCTGGGGTAGAGGAACTGAAAGATCCAAGGCTTGTGTGATACAAAAGCAAAGGGCGTGATTCAAGAGAGTGAAGAGTCCAACTTCACTGGGGCGTGACGTTCAGAAAGGAGGAATAGAACCTGGTAACCCTTAGATAACGTGGTCAGGCTCCCTTGTACATTCCTCCAGAGATTCTACCCTCTTTGAATGAAAGGTGAGTCCTTAAGACTTTCTAAATTGCATTTTTGGAAACAACCACGAAAATAACCAGAATTAAAATTTAAAAAAAATGAAGCTCCTAATTTTTAAAAAAAATATTTTACTTTTATAAACATTATGGAGGCATTTCCACACTTCACAACATTGTCATCATGTTTCTGGGTTTTTCATTTCTTTCTTCGGCAGCATTTTCGGCCACGCGTCGAGCACTTGCCAATCTGTTCCTCCTTTGGAAGGCAGCTGAGCACAGCACACCGGCCGCCTCTGACTCGGCAATAATATTTCTGTAATGTGTTTATGATTCCTCCGTGGCCTGCAATGACAAAATAACACACATGGAAAGATTTTAGGAAGACTTTTGGTACATGTACAAAGCTTCTGGAATTCTTCAACGCATCTGTTGCTTTCCTTGTATTCTTTTGTTTCTTTTTCCTTTTTCTATAAAATCAAGAGGTAAAGATAGGACTAAGCAACCCATAGGCAATGTTTCTGCAGCTGTGGCTCAGCTGTGGACCCACAGTGGCACTGGGGAAGTGGCGTGACCCTGTGACTGCCACAGGAACAGTGGGGGTGCTGGGGCTGTGGTGTCCTCAGAGGCAGCCCAAACACACTGCCTCCAACCACTGCACTGAGTAAAACAGGAGACTGTGCTTCTGTTCTCAGAGTAAATCAGTCTTCCCTGCTGTATTAAAATACTGTGTCAGTTTCATGTCTCATCAGCAGGCATGGCAATCTTCTAGGGGAAAGACATAGCTTTTGGGAGCTATTTAGTTTCTTAGGAGTGGATCAGGAAAGACGGAGAAACCTCATGTAAGGTTCATAATGATTCTTGTCTGAAAGAAAAAAATGGTGATGCCTGGTTCCCATACAATGAACCTGCTTGGTCTAAAGTGCTCTGAAGGATGGAGAGAGACGGACTCTAATATGTGCTCCCAGTTAGTTCAACTCTTGGATTTCCCAGCCCACCTTACCTGGAACAGGCACCAAAAACAGGAAGAGCAAAGCAAACAGAAGATAATGGATCCTCATAGCTGCCAGGCTTCACTCCAGGCTGAGACTGGTTCTAAAAGTGTGCTTGGTCACTTTATAAAGGTTCCAGCCATGGCTGCAATTCTTTTCATGTTACAGTGATGACATTATGACATGTTTCCTGGTGTGTCATACCAGTGCCTCTCAGCGTGCAGAACACACCCATGCACCCAGACGTAATCGGGAACCCAGAGGTGAGGCAGAGCTCCCTATGGAAATGTGGCTGTCCCGCTGCTCCCTGGACTCCAGGGGCTTGATTGGGTGTGGGTCGGATCGGGTTGTGGGCACAGCTAGGGCTGCTGTGGGCAAGAATGTCCCCTTTGGGGAGTAGTCTCAGAGCATGTGGCTGGGGCTGACTTGCCCGAACAGTGTACTTTGGAGCTTTATTCCTCTTTTTAAAATGTTGAGAGAGTCTAAGATCCTCCTGGGAACCAAATACAGTTCTGGACATATTCAGTATCTGGCAATAGGACTGGCTTTTTGGTAGTGAGGCAAGGGAGCAAAATGGGCTACATTCAAGGTTCCCTGACCCTCTGGCCCTTGGCCTATGATAGTGTGCTATAAGTTGAGTGAAACATATCTGATTCTTTCATTTGCTTTAATTTTGAGAGACAGAGTATCAGTTTGTTGCATAGGCTGGAGTGCAGTGGCATGATAATAGCTCACAGCAACTTGACCTCTCAGGCTGAAGAGGTCCTCCCACTTCAGCCCCCAGAGTAGCCAGGACCACAAACACATGCCTCCACACCTGGATAAATTTTAAATTTTCTGTGGAAAATAAAGTGGGATCTCACTATGCCTCCCAGGTTGGTTTTGGACCCAGATGTGAACTCTTGAGCTGAAGCAGTCTTCCCACTTAAGCCTTCTAAATTGTTGGGATTACTGGTGTGAGCCACTGTGTGTGACCTATGTCTGATTCTTCATCATTGTCTAAAAACTAACAAATGTATGAGTAAGGAAGGTGTTTAATTTTACTTCATCAGAGAAAGGACATGCTGGGATGATAGATTTCATAGAGTGGCATCTCCTGCTAATCAATGACTATCTCTGTTCAAAGAGGGGCTTCAGAATAGATATTTAAGACCTCAAGTTACTGTTGACTCAGGAGCATTCAGGGCAGTCCAGGGGCCAGATAATTTCCCCTAGATATAGATTCAATGTTTAGAGGGAAAATGCTAAAACAAACAAACAAACAAACAAAAACTAATAGACTTAAATGTTTAGAAGTCCAATTGATGGGTGATATTTGGTTTACTATTCAATTGGGAGCTAAGTAAGTCAATGACTACTCGATTGTGAACAGAAGTCACCATGATGTCTCCTGGCTGCTGCTTCGTGCAAATGTAATTATAACAGACCACCTAGGGATCCAGGGTGTGTTAGTTCTGGCAGCGTGTGTTCAGAATTTTGGTGCACCACAGCTGTCAGATTCAGTAAGCAAACTCCGAACACATACTGTAGGAAGGGACAAGTGTGATGTTTTCAATGTAGGTGAGGGTGAAATGGGTGAGATACAAACAGGGATCTGTCTTGGATCTTTCTCTCCAGGAGCTCCACATAGGGCCAGGTAGATGAGCAGACAGTCAAATAATATCTTCAGGATGGATTCTAATGGGAGTCACAGGAAGAACTGAAGCACAGGGCTGCAGAAATGTAAAAGATAATTCATGCTCAGAATGGAGCTCAACAGCAGATTTAAGACTTCAGATTTGTGGATGCTTCTTTTTAAAATCTAACTTTCTTAAGTTCGTGAGTTGAGACAACACAGTTGGAGATATTTGTAAGTGGAGGAAGGAGGTGAGTGTGGGGTGGGATGGGTGCTGACTTCACAGTCTTACTATGTCAGAGATAATGATGGCATTGGATATTGTAGAGGATTAGCACCAGCTCTCAGCCTGGGGTGCAGATAGTCAGACGCTCGTGATGACCTGCTTCTCTCCATGGAGAATAGACCTCCACAGGTGAACCCCTGGTCTGATCTGTTCCTTCACAGACTTGGAGGCATCTTTATGGCAACACCAGTATTTCATAAAGGCTCCTTGGAGGGAAAAAGAGTGCCACTTTTTCTGGTCAACTGATTTGGGAGCTGGGAATTGGAGACTGCGTTGTGACAATCAACATTTTCAGGTTTAGGCATGCTCTTCACTCATAAAATGAGTTTTGAGGGAAACTTACGTGTTTTAAGAAAATCATAAAAGTAATGCATTTTTATGGTAAAATTTCAAACAATAGAAGAGAGAGACTGTAATTGACTTCTCTACTGCAGGGAACCACTGGTAACTGATTGCCCTCTTTTTGGCTTATTATGATCCTTTTTATGTCATAAATGCTTTTAGCCTCTCAAATGATCACAATTACACATGTACTAATAGTTGGGTGAATAATTTCATGCGTGTGAAGACTTATAACACTAACGAGAGCTGGGTCTTCTCCCTCCCTGCCCCTGGGCTCTGAGTCACAGCACTTGGAACTGCAGATCCTACACAATGTTGTGTTCTGTGTGCCTGCTTTCCCTGCAGCTCTCACAGCTAGCATTTCTACAATCTTGGTTAGCCTGAGCAAGGAAGACAGACTTGAGTTATTTATCATCTTTGTTCATGTCAGACTTTCCTTTGATTATTTTTTTAAAAAATTCCGTTCTTAAAATGTGGAGCCAAGATGTGATTGGTCCAAGTTTTTGGCTGAAGGGCAGAGCTATGTGGAAGACAATCACCAGGTCTGAAGTGAGGCATCATCAGGTTATCGCTCAGCCCTACCATGTATGGCATGGGTGTACCTGAATAAATTACCTAAGCTCTGTGAGCATCTGTAACTCAGCAACAAAGCACAGAGAGCAGTACATTTCCTGTTTAGGTCACAGTGAAAGCTATATGAGTTAATGATGTGAAATTGACTTGTACATTGCAAATTACCATGTGACCCATGTATCACCTGAGTAACACCCAAGTATCACCCACGTGACCCTCGATTAACAATATTAAGACTCTGGCATGGGCTCCCAGCATGGGAATCCAGGGTGTCAACTCTTCTTCATCCTGACATAGTCTAAGATGGAGGGTGGCTCAGCCATTCTCTTTTGCAGCCATTAATCTTCTGACAACCACCATTATATAAGTTATATAGGTAAAGGCAGATATTGTCCCAATTTTATACATGAAGACACTGAAGCTCAGAGAGGTAGAGTGACATGCTATAGTGAATGGTGGTGTTGTGACCTGAAGCCAGCATGGCCATTGCTCCACTGCTCTCAGAGCCATCCCCTGACTGCTGGGGCTGTGCCCTGTGCCTTAGAAAATGACTGACACTTCCTAGCACCCTGCTTCCATGGACTTACATGTAGACTGGCCAAAGGGAGGCACTGACAGAGGTGGAGGGCAGGAGCTGATGAGAAGCAAAGGTAATTCTCTTCCTGTAGTTCAGGAGGCTCCACCTCTGTGTCTCTGATTCCTATTAGTAATAGAAAGTTGCTTCATCCACAGTCCCAGCTTACACAGGCAGGTCTGAGCAACTCTAGCATCCCCTGGGTAGTCCATATACAATTTGTGAGTCTATTACCTCCTTCCCGCCTCGTCCCTCGGAATGGGTGTGCCTTTCTGCTCTTCCAGGTTCTGCAGTGACTTACCATACGTTTTGGCTTTTAGTTCTCCTATCACCTCTTTAATCAGTTTTCTAAGTTAAATTTAACCAGTGTGAGATCTCTAAATTCACTTGTTTCTCGTATTGGGCTCTGACTGTCTACAAAGTCCACACCGTAATCAGACACTTAGTAAATCCTGTTTCTTCCTCCCGCTGTGCTGGTGGTACCACCCTTCATCAGCGAGGATAGTGCTTTGCTGCTCACTGCCTTCTTGCATATTTTATCAGCATCTTATGATTTAGCCTAATGTGGGACCTTGGCGTGTTATAGAGTTGCCATTCACTAGCACTTTATTGTGGCTGCTTGTTGACACCTTCTCACAGTTGTGTAGGTAAGTATGTGAGGCCATTTCTACCACGCTGATTTTATTATCTTTATCATCGTTATTTTTGCTTAATTATTTATCTCCAAAAGAAGATAAACAAGGAAACAGGAAGAACAAAGATTTTCCGCAACTATGTCACTATAGACTACCTTTTCTTCTAGAAGAGTGGAAAACTCCAGGCCTTCAGTCAGAAAGTATCAATGGGCTGGGCTCAGTGGCTCATGCCTGTAATCCCAGCACTTTGGGAGGCCAAGGAGGGCAGATCACTTGATGCCAGGAGTTCCAGACCAGCCTAGCCAACATGGTGAAACCCTGTCTCTACTAAAAACACAAAAATTAGCCAGACGTGGTGACAGGTGCCTGTAGTCTTAGCTACTCAGGAGGCTGAGGCAGGAGAATCACTGGAACCCGGGAGGCGGAGGCTGCAGTCAGCCAAGATTATGTCACTGCACTTCAGCCTGGGTGACAGGGAAAGAGTCCACCTCAAAAAAAAAAAAAAAAAAGAAAGTGTCTATGGAAGTGTTATATTATGTGCCATTGTATGAGGCCTCCATGGAGGTTTAAAACTCAGTGAGTTTGTTTTATCTTCCCTGTTTTGTGCGTATCTCTTGATGGCACCAGAGCTATCACCCCAGATCCTAAAGGCATTGTCTTCCCTGTAAACCCACGTCAGAAAGAGCCACTTGACAGCACGAGGGATTGGCCCAGGAAATGCGTAGAATTTATTTTACACTGAGTAATGGAGTGGTCTGTTTCTACCAAACCTTCTGGGTGTGGACTAATACTTTATGCTAACTTGAGGCAGCGAACTTTCTTGTCATTTTTGCATCTTTCAGATAGGCACACACAGTGGAGGCTCTTTGTCTTCCTGAAAGTGCCGTTAAATCGTGAACACAGTGTTGGATACTGTGATCCATCCACTGTGCAGAAAGAGAGGAGAGAGGAAATGTAATATGAACACAAGAGCGTGTGCAGAGAAGGGACAACAGCTGGGCGTGAAGGAAACCTGCTCATCCTGAGGCACAGACTCTGGATCTGGCAGCTCCCGTGGGACAGTCAGAAGTGCTCTCTCTCAGAGCAGGAGCAGAGGTGGGGAGGAACAGTCTACACTGGCCAAAGTCTGATGGGCAAGGTGGTGGGCAAGTTTGCATTTGATTTGGTAGACACATGGAGGCCATGCCATGAATGCATGAAAAACTAGACCTCACATTTAAATTATCTCAGTTTTTGACCCCACCAATAATTCCTTAAGATTCATGAGGGGGCCGGCAGAGATGTACATCCAATGAGCCTGGCAGTTATGCTTTCAAAAACCTTTGTCTTTTAAAGACCACTTACATAATCTATTTGCCAAGGTTGTCAGTCAATGACTCTGGGAGTTTGGCCACTGAGGGATAGGCTGTGATGCCCAGGAGCGTCCACCTGCTTCCCGCCATTCTGTGCTACTCTGGCTCTTAGAACAACTCAACAGTCCAGAGAGAAGAGGCTCTAGCTGAAGGCATTGCGTGTTTTCCTTAACCAGGGGTGTTGCCAAAATCCTGATTCAAGGACTATTGGGAGAGTAGCTGGGCATCTCTTCTCGGTGATCCCACACGGATTACTGAGGCTCACTGTCGGCCAAATGCTAAAGCCATCTCAAATGCATTTCTCTTTCTCTTTACTTATCAGGAAAGATAAATTAATTGGAAGAGATGGTGTTTGAGATCTTCTTTGGCTAAATCAGAAAGGCTGCTTTCTAAGGTTTTCCAGACCCATCATGTCCTACTTTCATAGACTCATTGTCCAAAGTTATAAAACTAGAACACTCCAATCCAGCCAGGCTGACTCTCTCCCCACCACTGCCACTGATGATGGGCCATCCTCCAGGATCCTACCCATTGGTCTAGCAGATCCAGACACTGCTCAGCTTTGAGAAAGGAAGAATAAATTGAGAAAGGGATTCCACGTCCATATTCTGCATCAATGTCCACAGAGAGCTCCTCTGGGTTCCTAATCAGATCACAAGTCCAGATCCCCCCAAATTACTCTCCTTGACTTTCCCTCAAGAGAGTGCCTTGCTTACTTGATGTTGCCTGGGACAGGATTACAAGAAAAAAAAATGGAGAGAAATTGCATGGTGTCAAGGAATTTCTGAGGATTCCAGGAAAGTAGAGCCTAGAAGACTGTGTTTTCTCCAGTGGTGAGCCGTTAGGTAGTGTCTACTGAATGTAGTGCTGGAAGAAAGGGAACAGATATGTGTTACATTATAAATATATGTTACATATGTCATGTGTATATATACACATATTGCATATATATAACATATACATATATACTATATAATATATGGTATATATCACAGATTAGTATATATAATATGTAAAATTATATTCAGGCTGTGGCTTCAAGGGTAGATTCTTTCCTTGTGGATACAATCGAGTCAATTCCTTCAGGGAAAAAAATGTGTCTTCTTAGTTAATGCAGTTAGGGGTGTGTGTGTGTGTGTGTGTGTCTATTCCTTTATTTCTTTGGAACTTAGATATCTTGATATTATCCTTTTCAAGTGAAAAACAGTCAGATGGTTTAGAGAGTATAATTTTTTTAAAAAATGGAAAAGACCTATACAGGGCTCTAAAGGTAATCCTTTGTTTCACGTTCACTGGAAGGAAGGCCAGGCTGTGCCCAAGGTTGAAGGTCAGAGAAGTGTCGTGATTCAAATTTGCTGAAAAGAGGCAGGAAGCACTCCAGGCTGTAGCGGTGCTGCCTTTAGTTACAGCAAGAGAAGAGACAGAGAATGCACGGGAGCCCCTCTTTGCATAGAGTCTGTCCCCTGTGGCCAGCGAATCCCTGCGGCCCATGCTTGTGATGTTGTTTTGAGCATGCACTTTGCGCGGCAGTGGAAGGAGCTGGAGTGGAGTCTGACATACAGAAGGCTGGGAGTCATTGAGACAAGCACTGAAGCAGAACACAGCAGCTCGTTGAGAGGGAACAGAGAAAGATCTTTCCACCCAAAGAGATGTGCTCTGCACAGGCTGCTTGGCTCCCTGTCCCCCTTTTAGGGAAGTGGTCCAGGCTCCAGGCTCACTTTTATGTGGCACAGTGACATGGAACTGCCTCCTCCAATGCTTTCCCTCACTGAGTGTTTCACCTTAACAAGGATAAAAGGAACCAGAGACCAGTACTCTTCCAATCAGATCTCCATGTTCCAGTCTCTCCCTCTAAGTTTTATATTTTCCCCGGTTCCTGCTGCTTTCCTTGTCGTTTTAGAGGGAGTTGTTTTTTCTAAGACCCTTCTGCTTGTGCTTGGGAGCCCACCTGTTTAAACCATGCAGCATTGCTTAGCTCTCTGTTCTCTTAGAGCACTCTCTCCCTGCCTTCCTCCACGGGCTCCTTCACTGCAACCCACCACCAAATTAGATTATTTAAATAAAAAATAACATGTCTGTGATCCCTTTTTTTCTCCTCACATGGTTACTCATGGTTTTCTTTTGTTCATTCTCGAAGTTCTCAAATGAGTGGTCTACACTCATGTGTGGCGGCCTCTACTCAGGTGTGTACCCTTCTCCATCACCCCATTGTCCCTAACCCATTACATCCTGGCACCTCAAGAAATCTGTCCAAGCTACTGTCCAAACTGGTCTCCCTAAGTTCAGCCAAGCCTTTCACATCCCCAGCTCAATGGATTTTCTGTCTGTGATCTCCTGACCTGACCACATTGCAATATGTGCCTTGTAAGGCCACTTTCAGAAACCTATCCCTCCACTTGAATTCAACATCCAGAGAACTTCATGGACATCTGCTCCGTATCAGAGTCTTAGGACCTGGTGCTGTGCAGGATAGAAAAATAAACAATATTTACTCTCTAAGCTCTGTAATTTTCACTATATTTTAGTCTAATGGAAAAAGATACACACTGGCATAGTAACACAATGTAACAGACATCCACTTTCCGTTTTCTCCTCATATCCTCCTATCCTCCTGACTCTGAAGTCCCCAAAAGGGAGCATCTTCAATAATTTAACATTTTCACGGCAATGATGATGATGATGATGGTAATGATTCTCCTGGTCGTCATCGTCACGTCATCATGACTGAGATTTGTTGAGCACATATTATGTTCCAGACACTGCGCTAAGCAGTTTACTTGAATTTATTTCATTTGAATCATACAGTAATTTGATAATGTTGATACATTCTGCATTTCACAAATGGGGAAACTGAGGCGAGGTGATGCTTGCATGCTTCTAACTATTGCAGATGCTTACTCGCAGGCCTCTCCTGGCTTCATAGTGGGATGTGGTTACCTGTGCCTGCATGCAGCTACCTTCCATCTTCATCTCTGGTCTGGACCATTTCTCCAAGGTTTTCAACCAATCTTTACATCACTTGAAGATCACTGCCATCTCGATAATACTAATACCTTGTACCTAGCTCTTTCTGTAAATATCAACTTCATTCCCCAAATTGCTTGCTGATAGGGGCTGGAAACTGATTCTTTCTGACTCTTCTCTTCCTTATTGCTCAAACACCATCACTCATGGCATCTTTTTTTTTTTTTCTTTTTTTGAGAGAGTCTCACCCTGTCTCCCAGGCTGGAGTGCAGTGGTGCAATCTTGGCTCACTATAACCTCTGCCTCAGAGGTTCAAGCGATTTTCCCACCCCAGCCTCCTGAATAGCTGGAACTGCAGGCATGTGCCACCATGCCCAGCTAATTTTTGTATTTTTAGTAGAGATGGGGTTTCACAATGTGGCCAGACTGGTCTTGAACTCCTGACCTCAAGTGACCTGCTGTCCTGAGGCTCCCAAAGTGCTGGCTTTACAGGCATGAGTCACCATACCTGGCCAGGCATCTGCCAATTCTTTCTACAAAATGGTTTGCACAATCTTCAGGGCCCAACCCAAATAGAAGCTCCTCATGATCCCAGTCACCCCAATTGAAAGTGGTCCCTCCCTACTCTGCAGTTCTGAAGAGCTCACTTTGCATGACATTTGGAGATTCTATCAAGTTTCATGATGAATGCCACACACTCTTTGCGAACAGTTCTCACTATCTTTAATAGATGGTGTCTTTTCATTTATGTCCTTATGTTAATGAGAAAGTACATCCTCAAGTCCTATGTAGCTTTCACCCTTTGGATAATAAGAATTAGTTTCAAATCCTAGAGTATCCCCTAGGATGCTCAGGATGCATATCGCAAAGAAGAAATAATTCCAGAAGAGCAAGGAAATAGAGAACCACCAGCAGCTCATGCAAAGACAACAAATGATTTACAACACGAGAACAATCTGAACACACTAGGGTTTAACAAAACATACATTCGTGTGATACTGAGTGTGTCAGGCAGCCACTGCAGTGGCCCCCAGTCACCCCTCCCTTTAGGGAATGCTGGCATCATGCTTTGGTGCAGATATCATATGCAGCATGGAGCAGAGGCTTACAAGACTGTAGGCCAGAAGCCCAAGAGCTGAACTCAGGGCTGCTATGTTTCGGATGCCAGTGGGAGAAGGAGGCAGACCTGAGTGCTAGAACCATCTAGAAGAAGGAATCAAGAGTTAATATAGCAGTTGAGCATGACAGAAGGAATTCAGAGAGGAGACAGGCTAGGGAGACTCTTCAGGAAACAGAGTGGATGGCGGTCCCAATAATTAGAATTAAAGTGGTGATACTGGCAGGCACTGAGGGAGACATGATCTGCAGCGAGAGCCATGCTTAACATATGACATTATTTTTAAACGGGCTCAAACTCGTTTAGGAATTTATAGGCTTAGCAGTGATGTGGGGTTGCATGCCTTTCCCAGAGTTCCTGAAATCATGCCTGACAAGACAGGGGCTGACTCTCCTGTCTCCTATGGGCAGAATCAAGGAGGAGATAAGTATATGACATTTTTTTTCTACCCATTTGGCAGCAATATTTTCACCACAAATAGAAGGAAGTGTATAAGAGTGCCTCACCTTCTGTTTACACTATTATATTCCAACCAGGTTCTTTCTATTTAATCATGCCCCATCCCAGTGAAAACTCACCCTATAGTACCTGCTGCCACCAGCCTGCACAGTTCTGCTGGCTGCTTCCTCAGGCAGGACTTTTAGGGGACAGGTGGCTCTTACAAAACAATCACGAAGTCAGCTCATCAATAGGCTGGCAGGCGAGGTGGGGAAGTGATACATCCAAGGGCAAAAGGTGTGACCCAGGGGGCTTTTTTGTTTAAATAGGTCATCTGCCACTATCCTTTCATCGGAACTGGTCATTGAAATGAACCTATTGACTGACGTGGTGGTAGGCAATGGATGACTATGAAATGATTTGTACGTAGTGGCTGGCATCTATGGAACTGTTATTACATACCTGGCACTGCAGTCGGTACTTCAATGCATTTCTCTGACAAAAACATAAAGTAGGTATCATAGTTTTTACTTAAGGATAAGGAAGCAGAACAGTGGCTCATGCCTGTAATCCCAGCACTTTGGGAGGTCAAGGTAGGTGGATCACCTGAGGTCAGGAGTTCAAGACCACCCTGGCCAACATAGTAAGACCCCATCTTCACTAAAAATACAAAATGTAGCTAGAAGTGGTGGTGGACACCTGTAATCCCAGCTACTTGGGAGGCTGAGGCGAAAAATTTCTTGAACCTGGGAGGTGGCGGTTGCAGTAAGCCAACATGGCACCACTGCACTCCTGCCTGGGCAGCAGTGACACTCTGTTTTCCCCTCACAAAAAATGGAAACTAAGGTTAAGGCAAATGAAATAACCCAGGACCTCAGGTACACAGATTATGCTAACCACTTGCTTATTATTCAGGTTATTATACTTACGCTTTATATCCATGTTTTTGTCAAAGGATTTTGGTGTGGGGTTTCCCAGTGGAAAAGTGAATGATTATATGTGATGAAGAATAAATGAGAGGGCTTGGGGAATGGAAGCCAAACCTCACCCACTTGGCCCAGACCACCGGGCTACTCTGGTTTTGAGAATTTCCAGCTAATTGCCTTATGAAATTATATAGCATGATATTTATGGTCCTAGAGCACCAAGAAAAATTCAATAAAATGATGAATTTGACATTTCTGTCTCAATCTTCTCTTCCATATTTTTCAGGAGGTTTTATGATTGCATGTATTAGGGACCAGCAAACCTTCTCTGTAAAGGGCTAGATTATAAATATTTGTAGGCATTGCTGGCCATGTGGCTTCTGTTGGCAACCACTCAGTTCTACAGGCGTAATGCAGAATCAGTCATAATACGTAAGCAAATGGCCATGGCTTTGTTCCAGTGAAAATTTACTCATAAAACTGGGTGGCAACTGGATTTAGCCAGTAGCCCATAGTTTTCTGACCCCTGGCATAAATTTGTGAGACCCCAAGTGTGGCAGGCAGCTGTTGTGATGGTCGCTTGTGATCCCTGTCTTTGTAAAATGCTGGTATTCATGCTCTGGTGTAAGCCACTCCTTTTGATTACGAGCTGACCTCGTTCACTCATTTCTAATAAATAGATTGTAAGTCTGTGATTCATTAGATTATAACCTAACCTCAGAAGTGGTGAGAGTAGGCTAGGAAAAGGCTGTGGGTTCAGTTTTGGATGGCTTCTCACTCTTCTTGCTCTTATGGGAGCCAGCTGCCATGTTTTGAGCTGCCCCATGGAGAGACATACACGGCAATGAACTGAGGGGGTTATCTCTCCAACAGCTTTTAAAATAGCCCACGTGGAACTAAGTAACTCCCACTAATAACCATGTGAGTGAGTTTAGAGAAGTAGATCTTTCCTGTGTAGGCTTCAGATAAAACTGCAGCCCTGGCTGATAGCTTAACTGCAACTTCATGACTGAGCCTGATCCAGAAGCACCCAGCTGGGCTATGCCTAGTTTCTACAACCCACAGAATGTGTGAGATAAGCAGTGTTTGTTGTTTTCATCCACCAAGTTTCAGATAATTTGTTATGTGGCAATGGATAACTAATATACTGAGGTTTAGTGCAAAGAATGGAGCAGATTTGGAGACCTGTGTTAAAGTTCCAGGTTTTTGACAATATACCGTGTAAATTTAGGCTAACTGTTGACCAAGTCTGGATTTTGCATCTTTTTATTCTGCCTACAAAAGGGAAAGGAATTGTGGATCTCTGAGGTCATTACAGGTCTAAGTCTTCATGGTTCATTGAGTTGAATCAAGCCGATTCCTGCATCTAAACCAGAGTCATGAATTTGGGAAACCCATGGGTAAAATAGAGTCCACCAACATATTTTGATACTAATTGTCAACATTTAAAAAACTAAAAATTTTGTTTAAAATTCCAGCTTTCTGGCTTTTTGAGAAAACTTCAATGATTAAACCACCAGGGTTCAATTTCTACATGTAACACTAAGATAGATTCAAAAATCTCTTGTCCCATTATATTGGGGATTTCCAACCCCTGGGCCATGGACCGGTACCAGCCCATGGACTGTTAGGAACTGGGCCACACAGTCTGAGGTGAGCGGCAGGCAAGTGAGCAAAGCTTCATCTGTATTCACAGCTGCTCCTTATCACTCATATTACCACCTGAGCTCTACCTCCTGTCAGATAAGCCACAGCATGAGATTCTCGCAGGAGCGCAGACAGTATTGTGAACTGTGCCTGCAAGGGATCTAGGTTGCACGTTTCTTATGAGAATCTAATGCCTGATGATCTGTCAGTCTCTCCCAACACCCCCAGATGGAACTTTTTAGTTGCAGGAAAACAACCTCAGGGCTCCCACCGATTCTACATTGTGATGAGTTATATAATTATTTCATTGTATGTTACAATGTGATAATAGAAATAAAGGGCAAAATAAATGTAATGCACTTGAATCATTCCCAAACCATCTCTGCCCACCTCGTGGGGGGTTACTGGCATTTCTCCATTTTCTAGGGACAGCCTCTTTGAAAAGGAAGTCTTTCTATTTTTATTTCCATAAAGGCTACCCAGCCAAATAAATGAGACAGCTGTTGATTTTCCTACCCTGCAATCTATTTGCTCTTTTTTCAAGGTTCCAACTCCTTTTTGCTTTTTCCAGGAAGAAAAAAAATATTTAATTAGACCCTAACTTGAAAATCCAGGCTCAACACCTCCTGAGATACAAAAAGAGGATGACAGTGTGCCTTTAGGATCCAAGCAGGCATGAGGTGGAGCAGGAAAGAAATCAAATGTTCCTTTGCTGAACAATGAGGTTCTAACTCTTGGGGCAGTGAGAATTATCTCAGTCATCAGGGAAATATTTCTTTCTTCACTGTGGGTTAAGAATGCACAGTCCTCAAAACCTAACATTTGTCCTGGAGAGTTGTACAGATGTTCTAGCTAACAGGTTCCTGAGCTAAGAAATAAGCTGGTCTGCACTCACCCTGGTGGGCAGGCATGGAGAAAGCCTGAGGGTTGGAACAGCGCCCAGTAGACAAGGTGCCTTGGAGAGCTCAGCCGCTCCAGGCTTAATGCTCTTGGAGTTGGCTGTCATTAGACACCCACGATGTTTCTGCTGTTGTTCTCGGTGACTGCTCCAGCCTGTTTAAATGATTGGAAAGAGATGCTGGGACAATAAAGTGGTGTCCTCACTGCTGGTAGGTGGGAGGGAGGTATCCCAAGCAGTGAAGGAGAGAAGGAGGGTAAATGAAGGAGGAGGACAATTTAGGGTCAAGAGAGTGAGGCTGGAACATGTAAGAGCCCACTGGCCTTTTAAAGGACCTAAGCAAAGAAACTTCCCTCTTGGAAGAGAATACATTTTCCAGATTTTAATTTGTTGCCCTTCTTTGATGAAATCTTCAGAAACTTCAGTAAAATGTTCTGTTTGTGTGGCATAGGTCTGGTACAAAAGTGTGAGGGAGTTTGAGGGAGCTTGTGGTCAGGGGAGGGTCACTGTGGTCCATTGCTACCCTCCTGTGTGTGCCTGGAGAGAAGGCATCACCTATTACATGGAGGTGATGACAGCAGAAGACCATGACCCCCGGCAGGGCCTTGGTTCTGGAGAACACTCACAACACGTAGGAGGACCCAGAAACATTTGTTCAGGAAGAACCACGACTCTGTACTTCAAGCAGTGGTTCTGAGCTCTGGACCCAGAATAAGCACAACAGAGTATCTTAATAAAAACAGTTAAATATCCACCCCAGACAAGGAAGTCAGGACACTGCAGAAGGTGCTTCGGCATAATACTTAATTTTCAAAAGCTGCCAAGATGGGGCTGAGAACCACAGGATTAGAGGAAGATGACTCCTTAAAGATGAGGACACTCATCTGGCTTAGAGACACAACGCGGCCTGTAGCTGGTCCCGTCTGCACCTCAGGCTTCTCCCTGTAACAACACAGCGACGGCAGTAAAGTCAGATGTGAAGCTTTTCCAGTTCCTTTGGTTATGCTCACCTGTGACGTGCACCACACCTCGCATCAAACATCGCAGCTGAATATTCCGTCCTGTGAGTCACCGTGACTCTCTGCCATCAGCTGCTCAGGCAGTTGTGAATTCCGGGAAGCCCGAGGCTGGCGCATCCCCCTGCTGGGAACGGACCCAGCCCCTGCTCTGTCTCGGGGCGTGAATGTGCATTCCTGGTGCTGAGGTTGCTCGGCCACCTTTACTCCCAGTCATGCTAGAGTCGGCTGGGCTTTCCTCACCTGGAGGAGGACACATGAGTCTTGCAGAAGGAATTGGATAGACACCCCCTCTTTAGAGGAAGAAGGATGGAGAACACAGTGATGCTGAAATGCTGCCATCCAAGACTTCTTCAGCTCTAGCAACTTTCCGCATTTCCAGGCACCAGCACATGTGTGGTCAATCCTACAGACAGGCTGAGAGTCTCCTGTTACCTGGTCCCCTCATGGCTGCCCCTCCACCCAGCCCTGCAGCTGATGCTTCCCTCCATGGGAGCCCCTACCCAGGATCCAGGCACTGAGTCAACTGGGAGGCAGGAAGGGAGGACAGAGTCCCTTTGGCTCTCCCCACATTCACGTGGGGCAGATCTGTCACTCTTCTGGGTGCCAGCCACTGGGCTAGTGCTTCACTTCCTTCCTTCATTCCTTCCTTTCTTCCTCCCACTTTGATTCCTCCCTGCCTTTCTTCCTTCTTTCCACAAACATAGACATCAAGCTAAATATTCAGGAAAATAAATGATGCACAGGTGACAGGCGCTGGGGTGCACAGGAGTCTGTAGAGCACGGCAGACATGGGAGGCAGCTCAAGGTGACAGATTCCAGCTCCAGGTGGGCCTGGCAGTGGAGGAGTCCCAGGAGGGGCACCCGCCACACTCGGCCTGAGTGTCAGCTCCTCGGAGAAAGGGTAGCCAGAGCTGTGATCTAAAGGGTGAATAGGTGGAAATGTGAGCAACACCTCAGGTGTAGGAACCAGAGGGTGCAAAACTGGAAAATAAAAAAAGCATGTGAGTTGAGAAATTTAAAATACTTTGGGGCTGGAAGTGGTGGCTCACTGCCTAAAATAATTAGCAGTGTTCAATGGTGCATGCCTGTGCTCCCAGGTATTTGGGAGGCTGAGGTGGGAGGATTGCTTGAGCCCAGGAGGTGAAGGCTGCAGTGAGCCATGAGAGGGAGTGAGACCCTGTCTCAAACAAACAAACAAAAAAGGACCTTGGGCTGGTTGGAGATGAACAAGGTAGCAGCGCTGGCTGGGGAGTTTAGCGAGGGCTTCTGTTCAAGGGGTCTTGGGGACCCTGTTGGGAAGCTTGTAGCTAACCAGGAGGACAGTAAACAGTTGCTGATGAGGTTTAGGCAGTCCATATAGGGTCAGACTAGACATCGGGACATTCAGCCTGGTGCCGAGGGAGGCAGGGGAGCACCAGACCCAGCATCATGGAGGCTCCTGAGCTGCTTCCTGCCTGGTGATTATCACCCCTGGCTTTGGTTTTGACATCTCTGTCTTGCTCTTAGAACAAAACCAGTTCCTGAATCCATGCCCACGGGCTGGGACCTGGCTTTGCTCTCTGCTGGCCTCCCTGTGCTTGCTCATTGATTCTTTCCCACTTGTCATTTTCAGCTTCCATGCTATAGCCAGGATCCCACCATAGTAAGCCCGGTTCAGCCGGGGCCGAGCCAGCTCACTCTGCTCCATGAAGTTTATGCTTCTCTCTTGCTTTTCTGCACTGTGCAGACCCATATGGGGGCCGGGGGAGCCTGCAGTAGTGATGGGTCTCATGCCTGAGCCTGACCCTTCTCTCTCTCTGCAGCCCTGAGTTGCAGTCCCGGGATATGAGAAGGTGGCAATTCAAGGCCTTGATAGCAGGCTTAAGCCAGTGTCTGTGCCTCTAGTTCCATTTGTTTGTTTGTTTATTTTTTGAGTAGGAAATATGAACAATGGATTCAAACTTCTCCTTGGAAGTTTAAATGGCAGGGGGAGAACCCTGCTATGCCAACATGGATCAAAGGGAAGGAGACTCTTGAGTGCAAAATCATTCACCAGCTTCTCCCAATACCCACCGCTCAGACAGACAGACATCCCCCTCTTTCCAGGACCACCTTGCCAGGCTCCTGTCTGCCTCCTTTCTTCTGAGACCGGTCCCTTATCCCCTCATCTTGAGGTGAGCTCTGAAATGGAGGTGGCTTCCCAGAGCGGCATGGCGCAAAGCCCACAAGTCATTTTCCACCTTGCCCAAACCCAGGAATACAGGCACTTGGCAGAAACCCCAAACTCCTTTCACACGTTCCCACCAAAGCGAGAACAGGAGACTTTCTTCCACTTTACTAGTGGTGCGCT
Organism: Cacajao melanocephalus; assembly: GCA_963573385.1. Lineage (NCBI taxonomy): Eukaryota > Metazoa > Chordata > Mammalia > Primates > Pitheciidae > Cacajao > Cacajao melanocephalus. The sequence continues at coordinate 55,194 of CAUYLG010064079.1, read as the reverse complement.
CTTGAGCAAGCTTCTTAACTTGGGTGGGTGTCCATTTCTTCATGGCTAGGTAATAATGGCCACCTACTGCAGATCAAGTGTATAATGGGAAAAGCGATTCATAATGCATGGACTTGTGTTTACCTTGTTACGACCACAGTGATTGTTATAGCACTATTTATTAAGGAAGGGAGAGCTAGAAGTGACATTGTGGGCAAACAGCATGTCTCCGATATTTTATGGTATAGGAACCATGTGGCATCAGGGAATGTGGGCCAGGTCGGGGGCCCATCTGGGTCCACCGTTGACTTGCTCCTTGCAGACATGCCTCTTGAACCTTAAAACAGACGTAGTATAAGTCTGCGGGCTCCTGGCTCTGTGGCTCTGGGTAAGGGACTTCACATCTCTGAGGCTTAGGTGTCTCATCTATAGTGCAGACATATTCATGCCACTCCATAGGTGGCCTGCGATAAATGCATGAGCAGTGCTCAGCATAGAAGCTGGAGTGGAGAAAGCATTCAGTAATCTCCCAGGAGCTGGGGGAGGTGGTGTTTCTAGGTACACCTGCAGTAGGTGCTCAGGCCCCTGAGAGTTTAGCACCAGAATTCTTCTATACCTGTACGCAGACAGATCTGGTCTGAGCTCTGCATCCGCTTGGGCCTTGTCTGTGCTGCTGCTCGTGTCCCATCCCAGGGACCTTCCTCTGGGTAACCCCAGTGACCACCAAGCCCTTGCTGGCCCATCTATGGGGTGGGCTGCTCTGTGCGCATTCTCAGATCTAGGCAGTACAGGCACATGTTCCCCTGCAGGTGAGACCTGTGACTAAGCCTCCAGTGGAGTCACCTGTGGAACAGCCTGCAGGCGATCTAACACACATGTGGCATCCCATAGGGAGGAATCCTGGAAACAGCTTAAACATCTGGCATCTTGCCATCCCGAGGCCCATGAGGAGTTCAGAGATGCCCTTTATGGTCTTCCGAGTGTGGCGGACACTTGCTTCTCCCCAGAGTGAGGGAGGAAGCCGAAGGCCTTGGGTGAATTTCTTCATGTCCAGGTGTCCTTGGCTGAGAAATAAACGATCATGGTAGGCTAGGTTCATTTCACGCAGATGACATCATTTGTGTGCATAGAGGTGGATGCGGAAGGCAATTCCAAAAGAGGAATTTTAGTATTCTGAGCTGCTGCGGTGTTACTATGAAAGCGCAGAGCCTGTGGTCCTGCAAGAGTAGCACGTTGAAAGGTCTCCTTGTTTCTTTTGTTTAAAACCCATCTTACCCCTTTACTAAGAGGGATTTTCAGGTGGTTGATGAGAGAGCAGTGCTGCCCATCTCTGCCTCGTGTGAAGAAGGAAAGGGGTTTGGAGGAGCTTCTGGCGGGGTGGACCTGCTTATCTCCTCCAGCACAGGATTGTCATGGGGGTGGGACTTGGTAGTAATAAATCACCTTTCGACATGGGTGGCAGGACAAGAGCCTCACCTTTCTGTGATGATTATTCACATTCAAGGGTTCCAAGAGGTGGCAGGACAGGCCTGGCTGCCTTGATCTGAAGAGCCCAGATGAAATCTAAAACGTTTAGACATGGAGCTTACCTGGGGGATTGGCTCACGCATGGGTGACTTAAAAAACCATTCTGGGCCTGGTGTGATGGCTCACGCCTGTAATCCCAGCACTTTAGGAGGCCAAAGAGGGTAGATCGCCTGAGGTCAGGAGATCAAGACCAGCTTCCCAACATGGCAAAACCCTGTGTCTGCTGAAAATGCAAAAATTAGCCCGGTTCAGTGGCAGATGCCTATAATTCCAGCTACTTGGGAAGGCTGAGGCAGGAGATTTGCTTAAACCTGGGAGGCGGAGGTTGCAGTGAGCCAAGATTGCACCACTGCGCTCCAGCCTGGGTGACAGAGTGAGACTCAGTCTCGAAAAAAAAAAAAATACACACACACAAAAAAGCATTCTGGCTATAATTTCATAATGAGACACCAAGTGTAAATGTATACATGTATATGCATGTGTATATTTTAGTCATTAAATTACTCCACCTATATGATGTTAAAATGCAATATGTTCTCTTTCAAGGTTGACAATGATCTCAAATCGCATTTGCTGTGTCTTATTTGAATCAAGAAGATTCAAATATTAGATAATAAAGTGAATCACCTCTATAGTCCCAATACTGTATGGTTCACAAAGAATATCATGTATCCTTTGTTTTCAAAATCAAAGAGCACACATGTATGTTCAAATTATCAAGGAATGGCCGAAGCTCAATGAAGTCAAGGATGGCAGACACAGGATGAGGATGCAGGCGTTTTGATTCCCAGTTCAGGGCTTTTCCAGGATGCCATGAGGCCCATCAGGGGATGGCCTTGTTAAATGGCATCCTGGGCTCTTTTCTGTCTGTGATTCCATGAGGAAGGGACAGAGGCGCTGTTGGGAGGAGGTATTGACATGTGTGTGATGGAGTACATGTTTGTTGAGAGGCAACGGCAGAGAACACTGAGCCATCCCCAGACAGGAAACTGCTAGAATAAGCAAACAGTATGTCCTGGTCAGCACGAGTTAAACCAGTTCCCAAAACACAGGACACATGACCTTGTCCCCATCGCTGACTCCCAAAGAATGCTTTCTAGCTTGTTTCTATTTTAGGAGGGAACAGGCACTATCTGCCTGTGTAGTCTGTCTTTATTCTATGAAGAAACACTGAGCCCCTGCTTATTAAAAGTAATCACTTGTTCACAAAGAATAAATACGTGGGTCAGAGTCTGCTCTGGGCTGTCAGCTGGGACATGCTGGCAGACCCCTGACATCCCGCTCTGATCCCACGTTTGCACTCTATCTTTGTTTGTGTCTCTTAATTCCTTCAGTGCTGCCTGGGTTGGGGTCTCTACCACCGAGCTGGTCTCGGCAGCGTGCACATGTCATGCTGTCCGGGGCAGATGCTCAGGGTGGAGGCTCAGGGGCCAGGGGGCTCTTCACTTCTCCAGCCCTTGCTCCAGCCCCTACCGTTGAGCCTCCCTCCTCCCATGGGGTAAGAGTTAAGCCCCTGAAAATGAAGGGGTCACAAGCTCTGTTGTGAGGCTCTATAATAAAGGCTTCGCCCCACCTTCTGACTGAGTTTTAGAGACGAGAACCCCAATGGGAGCGGGAGTGGCTGGAATGAGACAAGGAAGAAGGCAGTGAAACCCAGGGGCTGTGAGAGATAAGACAGGGATGCAGGCTGCAGGCTGTGACCAGGAAGTGGCTGTGGCCACCGTGGGGTTTCCTGGCATCCCCTAGTGAAACCTGTGCCAGCACTTGGATTTAAAAGGACAGTAGCGGTGCACTGAAGAAGACCCGGTTTGAGGCTTAGATTAATTTACTGATTTCTTTGTGTATTTCATACTTAATGTTCTTCACTGGTTACTAAAAGTGTAAATATGAGTATTTACGAGTTCCAGGCTCTGTCCTTGAGAAGCTCAAGGTCTAGAGGGAGGACTATAAATATGTAAATGAATAATGGCAGCAGAGTGACAAGACCTCATGATAAGATGCGCCAAAGTGTCTGAGGGGCAGAGATTTAGGGCAATGGACGATGCCAGGCAGTAAAGCGGGGAGACAGCCAGGAAGGCTTCAGAGTGGGATTGAAATTCGAGTCGATTTGAGTATGAGGAGGGAACAGCTCTGTCATTCCTGGTTACTGTGGCATCTCAGGAAGCTGATTCCTTAGAGATACAGTGGAGATGATCATTCTTATCTCAGAAGAAAGAGCTGTGTGCAAAGTATGAAGATTTGCCAGGAATAACATCCTGGGACCGCATTGGACCAGGCCTGGTCCTTGTACCCCAGCCGGCCGGCTGGAGCCCCAGCTCACCACCAGGCACCCTCTTGCCTCTCCTGGAGTCAGCAGAGGGTTCATGCACCTCCAAGTGCCAGGCGGAGAATCCACTTGCAATGTCCTGGGTCTCCCAGCACCTCTTCCCAGCTTCCCCTGAACACAGGCTGAAGGTGTCTTAGCAAAGACAAGGCAGATGAATCCTCAGGTTGAAAACAGATCTGAACTGAGGGCGGGATGGGGTGGATGCAATCACTACTTTCTATTTATCCTCACACTTAGGATCATATTCTGGTCTCTTACATGGAGCCTGGGGGAGGCAGTCCATGGTGTACAGCCGAGAGGCAGCTGAGGCTTAGAACCGTGGACCGTGTGGCAAGGCCCTGGCTCTCCTGCAGCAGAGAGCTGCCTGCTGGGCTCTGAGGCCGATCTGCCTAGGCCATCCTGCGGTCACGACTCCAGAAGACAGGAGGCTGGAAGAGAAGGGCTCTACTCTCCTTATCCACAGCATTGTCCGTGCTGCTGGTCTGTCCCTGTTCCCAAATAAGAGCAGATGCACCACAATGCCTCAGTAAATATCCCAGCAGGTTCAGTCTGAACTCATGTCCACACGCCTGGCGTGAATGGTACCCTGTGCAGGGCACAGACGAATGAGGCACTGTAGTCAATGCCTCTGACATTCAGGCCAGAAGCGTTGGTACGCCGGGCCCCCTGGCTGTCCCCTGCGGTGACCCCCGCTGCTGCTTCCTTAGCCCAGTTCCCAGCTTCAGAACAGGTGGTCAGAAAAGCCCGTCTGCAACTTGGGTTAGAGGGGCAGCGCGCCCCCGCGTGGTAGGCATTGGTATTGCCGGGATGCCTGCTCGGCCCAGGCATTCCAGGCTTTGTAAAAGAGCCTTCTGGGGATTCCGTCTTAGAACAACGCCAGGACTTTTTAGGACTAAGTTCAATCCTGTCACTTTACAGGTGGGGAAGGGATGCTATGGAGATCTTCCCAATATCCCAGAGGGGCGGAACAAAAATGTAAGCTCTAGTTTTGGGGGCTCATTTGGTCTCTGGGCTAATCTGGTCAGATTCATTCTCAGGCCTCACAGAGACACTCTACATTGAAGAAAAGAAAAAGAAAAACAGTCAAAAAGTAAGAAAAAAAAAAAAAAACTAAAACGGTAACAGAGCAACTCCAGAGCCCACCACTGAGGACTCTGTGAGCCTGGGCAGGCTCCCCTTCCCTCCCCTCCCCTCAGTTCACTTCCCGGAAGCCTCAGCAAGCACTCTGAGGCTTGTTTTGTGCTGGGCACTGCCACAGGTACCAGTTTTTACCATGTCCAACAGGTGGACAAATGCTTCCTTTGGAGAAATTTTACATGAGGGGCAGATAACATTTTCCACAATAGAGACCAGCTGAGGCCCAGGGTCCACCTTAAAAATACTAAATAATACAGCCGAGGGCCCATGCGAGTGCCCTTCTGGCCAGCCCAGGACTCTGCGAGGGCTCCCTAGGGGTTCTCACCTGCACCACCCTGGCAGGGAGGGATGGGGTTCCCAGCCTCCCCACCTTGCCTGGTGGAGACCCCATAGGTCCCTGGGTGAGGCTATGCTTCCACACCCACAGGCTGTTGTGCTCTGATGGGGTGTGAGATGGAGCCCAGCTCCTTCATTTCATTTCTGAGGAACATGAGACCAAGAGAAGGGGCTGTTGTCTAACGGCACCTGCCTAGAAGTCCCATCCTTGTGGAACCTGGCTTCAGCCCCCCAGGGCCCCTTCATGTTGTTTTGTGTTTCTGTTGAACAGACCTGCTGGTGTGGGGTGGTGCTGAGAATGCATCTGCCGGATCTGAGGCATGGACCTTTGCTGTGTTTCACTCTGAGCCGAGGCTAACTGGGGCCAATGCCCTTCAGGAAGTCATTCCCTTCAGGGATGGAACAATGGCTCTCCCCTCTGGTGGCATGACTGAGGGCCCTGCAGAGATGCCTGTGCTGAAAAGAGGCTTATTCTGTGCACTCCTGGGGTCTGATTCTATTTAGAAAACAAACAAACAAAAAAAACCAAGAGTGAGTTTAGAAGAGGCTGCCAGAGGCCAAAGGCATTATGCTAAGTATTTATTGCAACTTCAGCTGGAAATTGAGACTGGAGCCCCAAAGCATACATTCTCAGGGGCTCGTAAAGTAGCTCAGCTCATTCAGGAGCACACTGGACCCAGGCAGCAACAGAAACAGAGACACACAGTGTCTTCCCAGGTCATCTGAGTCGGGAAAAGCTTGGCATCTGGTCTCTACCCCTCAGCACGTTTGTTTTTATTATTTCTTCCATTCCTTACCTGTAATTAGTATTCACTAGTCTTGGAATTAGTATTCAACAAATTCAAGCAGGAGCCAGAGAGAGGCAAAAGGCGGCTGGCTAAGCATCAGTGAATCTTCATGAACAGGGATCCTGCCTTGCTTCAATTGCTCAGAAATAGGTTTTTTAGAAGGAATATAGAAATAGGTTTTTTAGAAGGAATATAAAAATACGTTTTTTAGAAGGTATGACTGATAGGCATACCGAGAATGCCCTTTATGAGTTGCTAGCCTAGGGAAATGTGCTTAACCTTATGATTTTCATTTTGTGTTCATTCCTGAAATGGACCTGCTTATACCTTATTATACATACTATCAGACTGTTGTATTAATCAATTGAAATAGCCTAAGAGTAAATGCTTGAAAACAATACTATGCTACTGAAACGTGACCTCTTGGTGTTATTGTTTGAGGAGGTATAAAGGGAAAAGGGATAAGGTGCATTAAAATCTGGGTGTATAAGCAGAAAACTAGTGCTGGGTGTGGTAAGAAAGATGCCATCAGATGGAAAACAGAGCAGCAGATTGGTTGCATTTATGTCTTTCTGAAAATCAGTGGGAAGCTTGGTTTCTAGACTCTTACCATCTCCAGGTACTTGAGAGATATTCTGTGGACTATGAAAGGAAAGTGGAATATCACAAAATTCTGAGACCCCTTTGAAGAAGCAATACATGGAGAAGTAAGGAAGTTAAGAAAATTTTTTTATCAGCTCTTCACCTTTGGTGCTAAATTCATTCAACAAATATTTATTGAACACCTACTATAAGCCACACATTCCATTAAGGCTTTGGGATACTTCAAGATCCCTGCCTTCCAGGAGCTTATACTTTAGATCCCAGATCTGCCATCCTTCCCTGGTTTCTCTTTTTCTTCTTCCTCTGTATTTGACACGCAACACCTATTCCAGGGATCAGAGCAAATGTCACGCTTTTTCTCACTGGAATGGCAGAAAAAAAGTCTGCAGGTCCCTTGCTGCATAAGGCAGATGGTATTCCTAATTCCAGGTGGAACATCCCCTGTGGATACAACAGAAGAGAGCTGACATTTAATTCACGTAGTTTAGAGACTAGAAGAGGACCCAGCCCACAGCCAAGGGTTACTATATTCTGACAATGCTAAGTACTTTTGGACAAGTCCCAATTTAACTGAGCTTTGGCTTCTTAGCTTTAAAACAGAAGCAGTAATTTATATCTGAAATCTTGCCAGGAGGATGATAGGGTGTGTTGTATGCATGCTCACTTGGCCCACGTAGGCCCTAAAAAGCCCATGCCGCTCTTAAATCAGGGTCCTCAAGCTTCCTGGAAAGAGATGTGTACTAGGAGGAAGCAAAGGGAGCTTTGGAAAACAGAAGTGGTCCAGAATAGGATGGGTCATGTCTCTAAGAAAATTAGAAATATTAACCAATTTTCAGCTTACGGCCCAATTTTACTTTTATGTACCACAATGAAAAGGAGAAAATAAAACCTCTCTCCTCACCAGTACCCGTGGGCTTGTAAGCCACAAACAACCACCTAAATTTTTTATAACGACAGGATATTGGGCAAGAGATGGTTGAAGGAGAGATCTCACTTATGTCAGATCTGCAAATGCCACATACAATGACTTTAAATAGCAGCAACAACAAAGCAACAGAGTGTTGGTCTTGCGTGATGGTGAAAACACTACTGCATCCAGCAACATCCAAGCTCCAAACGGGGTCTACTCTCTGATTCTGCATCATCTCAACCCTGCCACAGCTTGGAGGGGTCAGCAAAGTGAAGAAGGGGGATCCACCTTCAGATGAGACGGAACAGCCCCCAGCATGGAAGCTTGGAGACCTGACTGTGGTCTTGCTTCTTCTCATATCTCATCATGTCTCCTTAGAAAAGTTGTTTAACTGGTTACACTTCGGCTTGCCCATCTGTGAAATGTGTTATATGTGCAAGCAGGGGGAATATTATAAGTGCGAAGACCTACTACGGCCATAATTATTCATTGCACAGTGGAAAGTTCATACTTTCTCTGGACTTTGGTTTCCTTTTTGAGGAGTATGGGGCTGCTATAGACAATCTCTGATTCCCATCCAGCTCTGACATTCGTATGACTATAACTTCCTTCTGAAAACGTTTCTCAGACTGCAGTGAGTGCTTCCCATTTGTATCAGAGCAAACATACTCTTTTTTTTGTGTCAAGACCCTTATAACATGTATTTAGCTTTTAAAAAACTTCAAAGGGGAGATCAAGATTGTCCAAGGCTGAGCCCCAACATGGCCCACCTGCACCCACTAACAACACACAGACACACTTACACACTGTCCATATAGACACACACGTAAATGGAATTTCTGCCCTACCTTCCCCAGGGCTAACCTTCCCCAAGGCTAACCGGGAGACATTTACCTGAGTTTGTTTGAACCAAACAGAAGAGAACAGCAAATAGAAAGAGGACCTTCATGTCTTAAGGTCCCTTGAACCTCCCTGTCCTCCTGTGAAGGAGAGCAAATATGATGAATGATGGAATGAAATGGAGTGGAGAAGGCACAAAATGTGACATTTATAGGTTTTTGAGAACACTTATCAGCGTGAGCATATTTATCTGCTCTACTGAGTAAGGCTGTGGGCAGAAGGTACTGACTACTCTTCCCTTTCTGCCTAAAAATAGACTGGCTTCCTGGTATTCAGAGAAGCAGGGATCAACCAGCAATTCTACAGATGGAGATTGAAGAGGAAAGTGAACCAGTGTAGACTTGGGTGTGGCTACTTAGTGCCAAGTGCTGTGCTATGTGATAGAGACACAGCCGTGTAAAGATAGGTTTTCTGCCAGCAGAAAGCCATGCTGTCCGCAACAGTTGCACAGATAAATAGCTCATTTCCCAGCACCATCACTCCCACCTACCAACAGAAATATAGCCCCATAGGCATTAGGAGACACATGCACAGTCACTGTAGCACAGTTCCTTGCAGCCAAGAGAATGCAACCAAATAGTGAATTATGACAGCAATGAAACACACAATGTATTCCCACACAGCAACAAGAATAGAAAAACCAGATGTGTACAACAATGTGGGTGAACCTCACAAACACCATGCTGAAAGAAAAAAGAAACAGAGAAAACACACCACATTATTCCAAAAATCTGGCAAAATGAATGTATTTATGAAAAGTCAGGATGTTGTCTACTTCGGGGGAAGAGGACAGGCTCTTCTCTTATTTGATGGAGTTATACCCGGTTGGAGGTGACAGTCTAGTGAGGGATGCAGAGAGCCCCCAGGGACTGGAGCCATAGGGCTGTGTCATCCTGGGCTGGAGGGAGCTTTGTGGGCTCTGGGTGCTGCATGGAGACCCACTTGAGAGTGGGAGACATTGGGCAAGGGGGTTGTGAAAGCAGAGGCTGTCAGGACACGATTCTTTTGTGTGGGTTTATATCATGTGTGGTATGAAAATGTACAGCCGATAAATCTGCACATTTTGCCCCTATTTGATTTTAGTCCCAGGGTCATTTAGAATTATTTCTCTTAAAATTATCTTAAGCAAAAGTGGAAAGTGAACGGGATGTGTCCTCTTCTCTCCTATCCCCCTGGGCTTTCATAATAATTGCTATTAGCTTCTTATTAATCCTCTCAGGGGTGTCCCATGTATATGGAAGCAGAGATGAATCCATAGCCCATTTTCATATAAACAGTAGAAGACTCTAGATATTATTCTGAATTTCCCTGTATTAATTGGTAGATCTTGCAGAGCTTCGTTATTCTTCTAAGCAGCTTCATGATATTTTCTGCAAGCTGTCTTCTGCCTTATTTAACTTGTCGACAACAGCTGTATCTGACCGTGACTCTTACCTAGAAATGGATTTTGAAAAACAGACGTCAAACAGTGGCTTTGGACTTTCTGCATGGGTGAACAGTGTGAGCATCTGAAGAGGCAAGGGCTAGGTGTTCATTCTGAACTTCCCACGTCTGGAGAGATGATGCAGGACAGTGGGCACTGGCAAAGACTCTCTGATTCACAGAACTTTCTGTACCTTGTAAAAGCACCTTTGAAGTTAGGACTTTAGGGGAAAGTGGGCACTCCAAGCTGCTTTTGTGTCTCTGCCAAAAAAAAAAAAAAAATATATATATATATATATATATTTAAATGTTAGCCATAAACTAAGTAATTGTAAGATAGGTAGGACGATTTGTGAGGGTCCAACTCAGTACATTAAAAAATCAATTAAAATGTGAAATCCTTTCTCTATGGAGCATTTGTTCTGAAGACATCTCTGAAATCTCTCATTTTAAAAAAGGGAAAGCAGTTTCATTTGATTCTTAGGAAAATTGGCTTCACCACCAAGATAATACCTTAACTTCAAGGTCCCAAGGAATAATGATAATTCTGAATGTATCCTGTGCATAGACAAAGTGTGGCTGTGCGATACATACATGAATAATTGTTTGATAAAAACAGTGTGTATATTCAAAAGTTTGAGTCATTTAAAAAAGTCACTAAGAAGACTTATAGATAAGACAATAAAATGCGTATTTTATACTTTATTCTTTCTTTACTACACCTTGTTTGGAAAGGATCCAAGGTAAAGGTGGATGGCATATTTTTTTCTAGCAGCACAGTCACCAATCAAATCGTTATGAAATGATAGTTTAGAAAATTTCTGTATAGTTTGGAAACAGTAAACATGAGGGAGAAATATTAACAGTATCGAATTTTATCACACACTTTCTCCTCCAGACAGGAATCCATTTCCAAATCACAGACCCGGAAAACAATCCCCAAGGAAGAATTTCATGGATAATTCTGAAGAATAAGACACATCATTTCAAAGAAATCAAACTAGAAAATCAAGCTTATTGGCTAATTTTGTTAATATTTGGTCGTAGGTTCATAGGTTCATCTAATTGCAGAGTTAAAAAGAAATAGAGTTCAGTTTGTCTCAACACAAAAGATCATTATTCTGATATGCATCATATGGATGGAAAAAGAGAATAAGGAGAAGAGAGAAAAGATACATTTGGGTTTGCAAACATTTGATAGTAGAAAAAATGTTTCTGTTTAAAAAAAAAAACAACCTTGATACAATTCAACAAAAAAGACAACACAATTTAAAAATGGACAAAGGACTTAAATAGATTTTTCTAAAGAAGAAATTCAAATGGCCAGCAAGCACATGAAAGATGCTCAATGTCATCAGTCATGAGAAAAATGCAAATGAAAACCACAAGGAGATATCACTTCACATCTACTAGGATGCTCATAGAAAAATAAAACTTCAGAAAACAGCAAGTGTTGGTGAGGATGTGGAGAAGTTGTTACCTTCATATGTTGCTGGTGGGAATGTACAGCTGCTGTGGAAAACTCTGGCAGTTCCTCGGGAAGTTAAACATAGAGTTACCAATATGACCTGGCAATCTGACGCCTAGGTGTATACATATAAGTGGTGAACATAGGTGTTCAAACAACTTGTACATGAGTGTAGTGTTCATAGCAGAATTAGTCACAATAGTCAACGGAAGCAATGCAAATGTGCATCAGTTGATGAATGTCTAAGCAAATTGTGGTACATTCATACAATGCAATATTCCGTCACACACGCAAAGAAGAAATATTGCCATATTCTACAACATGGAGGAACCTTGAAAAACTCCGATTAAGTAAAATAAGCCAGGCACAGAATACCACATATTGTGTGATTTCATCTATATGAGATGTGCTCAGCTGGCAAATCCAGTGGCTGCTGCTCACTGGTGTCTCCTTTCGGGATGATGAAAAAATCAGCTGGGGATTTTCTCCACTTTTTTGTCCTCATGGACAATGCTGATGTTACTCCTCTTGCTCCAGAGGTTTTATTTTATTTTTTGGTCTTTCAAGAAAGAGGCAGGGTTTGCGTTAATGAATTTAATCTCTCTTTATGAAGACATACTAACGTTCCATTTTGTTCTTATTACCAAGGAAAATTCCCTGGGTGCAGTAAGGTCATTTCCCGTGACCCAAAGCGGTAAGAATAGCCAGGTGAAAGCAGGCCAAGCCTGCAGGGTTGCGGTGAGCATGACATGTAGGGACAGGAAGAAAAGATTGGATGTGGCCATTATTTGTCACAAGAGGTGCAATGGGGGTAGAATTGACTGAGCCTGCCCACCTGTCCCTTGCACTGCAGACCTCGGGCGTTGAGGAAGAGACAGGCTTCCTCATGACAGGGACAGTCTGGGCAATGGATGAGTCAGAAGGATCAAATCTCAGGGAAAGCTGCAGGGGTGCCGAGGAGGGAAGGACACTGAGGGCGGATGGTGGGTGTGCAGAGTCGAATGCAAAGCAGTCAGGTGTGCTGCCGTGGGTTCTGAGACAGCGTCCGGACAGCTCTTGTCCGAGGACCTCTTCCCACTGGCGGTACAACTGGTGGCCATAAAACCTCATTGGTGCTCAGGGGCCTGTACTAAAAAGCTGCCGTGAGAAGAACAAAGAATGCATTACTAATGCGATTGCTGGTTCAGGACTGACCTTGAGAACCCATTATATTTATTCGGTTGTCTCCAAATAGGACTGTAAATTTCTTTTTAATGTCCATGATTTTTATTTTTATTTTATTTTACTTTACGTTCTGGGATACATGTGCAGAACGTGCAGGTTTGTCACATAGGTATACATGTGCCATGGTGGTGTGCTGCACCTATCAACCCATCATCTAGGTTTAAAGCCCCACGTGCCTTAGGTATTTGTCCTAATGCTCTCCCTCCCCTTGACTCCCACCCAGCACTGCAAATATTATAATGCCAAAGAATGAGAGGGAAAAAATCAGTTTTTACCTATTCCTTATGAATCCCAGTTAGGCTCCAAAATCTCCCTGGGTCACACGCTTTAATGTCATATCATCTTTTGATAAAAATTTTTATTTATTTTTCATTCACCACTATACAAACAAGGAGTCTTTCCTTAAAGGCCAGGAAATCCTTTCTTCTGTGAAATCTGTGAGTTTCTGGGTGCAGCTCAAGTATACAACACGATGTCTTTGCCTATGACTAAGTGATATCTTTGTGTGTGTGTGTGTGTGTGTGTGTGGCACATTAATTTTGTTCTTACAAATGTATATTTAAAATTTAAGACTAATGCAATAACTTGAGGGTGTTTTAAAGGTACAAGTACCTAAAAATCACTAACAATTTTAACATTAAAAACTTTATTGTTTTTGAACATACTTTTCACAGTTAATTTTACATCAAATATGTGAACATTGGTATCATAATTTTTAGGACAGGTAAGTATTTTGAAATTTTATGCGTTTAAATGGTTTTTCACCGTGTTAAATTTATTGTACCTACGGAATATGTAATATCTCTGACTAGATGTATTATAGTTTGCTAATATAGTGGTCTATTTTGAACATTTTAGGTTTTTTTTTTAGGTTTCTCAAAATAGTTTTTATTTCCTAGTATAATTTCTGAGCAGAATAACTGAAACAATGAGAGCAGGTATTTTAGGTCTGACATACTTAGTAAGATTGTTTTGCAAAGAGGTTATATAAATTGCCTGTGCTTCTGGTTTTTTATGTAAGTACTAGTTTCATATGCCTTCATTATCCCTGGGCGTCAGCCCCACGTGAGTGCGCCTGTGTGCAAGTTGATTAAGGAACATCTTTGTTCGGAAAAAGAGCCTGGAAAGGCGGTACTCTGTAAAGGGCTCTGTTTACCTAGTTTTTTTCTTATGCTGGGTCCTGTATGCTGATTGTTACTCAGATACTTATATTTAATCTGGTACCAGAGTAATTGCAGGTTTGACCATTATTTTCAATGGCAAAAACTGCAATTACTTTTGTACCAACCTAAAACATAACAATATTTGCAGAAATTTTTAATTTAGAGGAATAAAGAAAGCTGCAAAGAGAATAATGAGCTCAAAGTTTTGTGATGTGCAGTTTATTAACTTGATCCTAAAATAATTACCACTTATAAAGAGTTCATGGACAGGTTAGGCAAATATTATTTCTTCACTATTTATTAAAGATATCTGTGAAACTTCTTTTAAGTAGAGATACTCTACAGAAAATTGTAAGACAAACAGCAGATTCTACCCCCATTCATTCTGTGCCACCTCTCACTCACTTGCTTACCCTACCAAAGAAATCCTCCACAGCTGGTCTGCATGAGAAGGTAGATGTTAGCAGTCAGTATAAAACTATTAGAAGTAAAGTCAGCTCTTTTAAAAAGTAAAAGTGAACTTGACTGGAATACATGCTATTTCAAAGGAAAAATTCATTTCTTAGAAAAATCAATGTGTACTTACTTCTAATGAGATTTGAGAAACTATGATCAGCAAAATGAGAATTAGGTCCCGTGAGAAAGTCACACTTCAAGAAAGAAAACGACTATTTGCAAATATAAGACTGTTTAAAAATAAGAGTCTAGTAACTGAACTTGAAAATCCAAAAAGAGTAAAAAATAGAAGGGCTCTACAGAAAGAGAAACCGGTGATATAAAAATGAATATCTGCAAAATAGAGAGCAAAAGGGAAAAGCATGAAAATTATAATTGAAAGATAATGAGAGGCTATTTCAAAGATAACTGGGGTTTAAGCAGGAGGCATTCCAGAGAAGGGGAAGATAACTGATGGAGGAAAGAAAATGTAAGGTTAGACATAAAAGGAGCACAGATACATGGATAAGAATAACGTAGTAACCCAATAAAACTATTATATTTTACAGAAGAGAAAGAAAAAGTTCAATAAAGAAATGAAAAAATGCTAAACTACACAGAAATCAAAGGTGTGCCAGATTGATATCTGTAAGATGGTGGAATAAGAGACACCAGCCTTTCCTTTCTTCCATGGATATACCAAAGAAATATCAACACGCAGATCGGTTCTTTCTGAGAGGAAGCCAAAGACTAGTAGAAAGACTACTACACATCAAGCAACTGAGAAACTATTTACATGATAACAGGTGGGAAATGCTGAAACATGCTCCCGCTACAGTCCCCATCCCAGGGATAGCACCTTATAATTGGTAAGAATTCCCAACTCCTGGCTTCTCCCTGAGGAGTGAAGGGTTTGGACTACACATAGTACCCTGGTCTTTATGATTCCCACCCAGGGGGTTTGTTACCCAGCTCAGGGTTGATAGAGCTGGGCATCTGCAGGTCTCCCGAAACCACAGAGACCACAGAGATGGTTTGACACAGATTTGCAAGCACTTGTAGCAGCTGTCTCCCTGGGCTCAGGTCAGAGCAGGCAGGCAAATACCCACCTCCCAGTTTCTACCTACAAGGAGTTTTCCCATCTGCTGCCTGAGTGTTGACTTCTGAGTCTGCATCTGGGAGCTGAAGGGGCAGGATGAGCAGGAGCTCACCCTGTGGGAGCCTGAACAGGAGTGTACATAGACACTGTGCCTGCTCCTCTCAGCTAGCTCTGTCAAAATATCCAGGTCTCCAACTTCACCCTGGAAGGAGAATACATCAGGCATACTTTTATAGCTGCCACCTGAGGGACTGGCTCCTAAACCACTGATCTCTGGAAGTGAATGTGAGGCAGGAGAAACGTAGAGGGAATTGGAAGTTGGATAAAGGGCAGAATGAATAAAAACAGAAACAGAAGCAAGGAGAAGGGGCGGGTAAGCAAGAAGCAGGATAAGAGGCAGAAGTTAAACAGCCAAAACAAAAAGATAAAAGAACAAGGACCCCATGGCAGCAAGATCGAGATCAAACCAGTAAACGGCAGCTCTTCTGTGACAGGCATGCGCATTAAAGAGAAAAAGTATCCTGAACATGACCCTGTATGATAATTAGCTCACTCAAGCTCATGCATATGGACTGCATATCGTGCATATACTTAAAATTATGGTCTGGAGGCAACGTGCAAGCCTGCAGAGGCTAAAGTAAGCAACACACCTATCAGTCAAAAGCCAGACACCAGCTAAAGATTAGGCAGCCTTGGGAAGAGAAGAAAAAAAATTAGAAGATTCAAACTACACCGAAGAAATGCTGATCTCATTTCGCAGAAGTCGGCCCACTCTCCCCTCTCCGGGAGTGTTACGCTGTGTTTCATGCACTGCTGCTGCTTGCATTGCTAGTTGAGTGTCAACGTCCCATTCTTTGTTCAGGACACCAAAAGCCTGGAACTGCACAGCACCATCGGGTCACAGATAGGGCTCTGCATTTTGTGAGTCTTCTAAGGCCACTGAGAACAAATAGGTAGTTTTAAAGGGGCAGGAGAGCACTTCCGGTGGGTATTCCTTCAGGTTTAGCCCAGAGAGAACAGGCAGCAGCTCCCAGCTCCCAGCTCCCAGTCTCTCCCCAGAAGGCATTTGCCTGCACACTCTCTCAGCTGGGGCTAGAGAACAGGGCTTTTAACCAGCCTTCATGTAGGAGCTGATGGGGCTGATGGAGAATGGGTTTGACCACACACCTAACATCCTGACTACATTTCACAGTACTCAGAACATTCCATTTCCCGGTACCTAGAATAGAAGTAGGTACTCAGAAAACACTTTTTAAATAAAAGAATGAATTACTTGAATTCCTTCCAATGAAAGTTTATTATTTCCACATTTACTAGCACAAATTGTGTGATTTTAAAGATTCTGTTCATCTCAAGCTTAGCCATCTTCTGTAAGATCACAGGAAGGGTTTTTGTCATTTATTTTGCCACCATAAAACATTTGAACTGTCTAGCACAAGTGGTAATACCTCCGCTCCCTGCTGCTCAAGCACTTCTGCAAAAAAGCTGCGCCTGACTGGACATCATGGCCCAGAAGAACAGGTAAGTGGCAGAGCTTCGCTTCTCTGTCAGCGACATCAGTTCTGATGTAAACAGCAGGCGTCTTTCTTTTTAGAGCAGTAGCCTACTTGTGTTTCCATATAATTACAGTATTCTTGACAGAAGCCTTCACTTCTCTTGCAGTTAACAACTTTTAAATCTGATGGAGGTTGTGCCTTAAAAAAAAAAAAAAAAAATCCAACATTAGCTTCTTAAGACCATCTCCAGAATCAAACAGTGGTCATTTTAGCCCTGAGAGATAGGGTAGGGGTGGCATGAATATGAAACAGCTTTCCATAGTTAATAGCTTCAAGTTCTAAACTAAAATATCAACTCCAGATATATAGCTCTGCCCTGCTAAATCTCCTCTAACCAAAGGAAGTAATAATCCTTTCTTGCGGGAATGCTGTTATCCTACTATTGCACCTGTTTATATCCGTAGTGCAATAACTTGAGTTTCCTTTTTCCCTTTCCTTGGAAGGAGATCCAAATGAATGAGTCCTTTGGAACTGAGGGCCAATTAGAAGGGGATGGGAGGTTGGCTAGGATGCTGCAGGAATCAAATTCGGCAGGACTTCATTTGCTGGATGTCACAGCAATTTGCCAACACCCTCCTGTCTTTCTTGTTCTTGCCCACTGAGCTGCTGAGCTAGTTCTCCCTGTCTTAGGTTCAGCAATGAGCTTGGGATTAAAGAAGCATCTTGGAAACTGCAGGCTCCTCCAGGCCCTTCTGGATTTGAAGCGGGTCCTGCCCAGGGCTTTGGGAGCTGAGCAGAAGGCTGGCCCTTCTGGAAGAGTCCAGAAGAGTGGCTGTGGGCTCAGTTGTCCCTTGCCATTCCATGCTGCCTCCTCGCCTGAGGAGACTGACAGGACAGTCTGTTCTCTGCCCCCAGCCTCGGGAAGCATTTCCCAGACCTCATTGGATGCCTGGCACTTAGCAGGTAAATTTCTGTGGGGGGAACGACCTCTAAAGCTAAGGGTATGGGGCTGCGACCTGGCAGGAGGGGACATTTCCACCAGTCTCCTCTGGCTCCTGTGCTTGGAGGAAGTCAGCAATTACAGACATGGCCTCAGATAATTAGTCTTTTGGCCCCTCAATACTCTCAGGTTCCACGAGGCCCTCAGTGATCCAGCCCCAGGGAAAGCTGTGAGACTCCGTGGCCTCCCTGCCAGGCAGGGCAGCCCAGTGCACCCACACCATGTCTTCCCCAAACCGTGACTGCTCACCCACCCAGACCAGCACAGACACCCTCCCATCTATTCGTTCCCTCTGCATCTCCCAGTGGATGTACTTGTTGCACGTGTTGGACCCTGACTCACCTTGGTAAGGTGGGGTGCACGGTGGTAAGAGGCTGCGTTTCACTGGGTGATGTGACAGCTGAGACCCGTTTGTGCCTTGCCCGGGGGCTCCTTCCCCGAGTTCTCTGGGAGCCACCATGGCTGAGCGGTTAACATATCTGGCTTGGGATGATCCTGTGCAAGTAGAAACACATAGCAGAGGATGCTCCGAGGCCTCCGCCTGGCAGACCCATCAGCATGAGGTGCCTACACTCTACCAGGTGAGTGAGTGTGGGTGATTGGGTGGGGGAGTTGGGAGGGGTGCTGATGTCCTGTGTGTGTATGTGTGTGCACATTTGTGCACATGTGTTTGCACCTGTGTGTAGAAAGAGAAAGAGAAAGTGAATGACGTGTAAGAAATCTGTGCCATGAACAGGTAGACTGAGCATGTCTTCAAAGCAAACGCAGCCAAGAGAATTTATTTCAGGTGTCACTAATGCAGTTGTTGAGATTCCCTAAAACTTAATGTCCTTCTCTGTAATGGAAAGGGGAATCTTGAAAGAATAAGAAAATGGAGTCGGGGCAGGACCCTCTCCCCTGGGAAGCAAGTGCCATCACTCAATTCAGAGTGCCATTTACGAACCCAGCTTAGAGACTCGTACCCAAAGCTCCACCAGGAATACCTGCTCCCAGGACTTTGTCTCTCCCTGCCCAGCCTGGACTCCCATACCCCAGATGACCATTGCAGTGAGATTCTGGCACCCAGGTCCGGGTCACCTTTCCATTTTACCTGGAAACAGCAGGGCCACAAGCAGAAGGCTGGCAAAGGACAGGAGCAATTGTCGCCTCATGTCT
Source organism: Cacajao melanocephalus (assembly GCA_963573385.1). Taxonomy (NCBI): domain Eukaryota; kingdom Metazoa; phylum Chordata; class Mammalia; order Primates; family Pitheciidae; genus Cacajao; species Cacajao melanocephalus. The sequence continues at coordinate 36,226 of CAUYLG010064079.1, read as the reverse complement.
ACCAAGGGGACTGCAAGGCAGAAAGCACCCAGGGTGGGTGGGCAGGCAGCAGGACTCCTTTTACGGAGTGGGCTGGGTGTGTGGGCCTGGAGCATGGGAAGAGTTGTGTTCCAGAATGACTTCCCATTCTCAGAGGACACACGTGGATGCGCTACTATTCCACTGCTGGTGGAACAAACACTTGAGCCACGTATTTCAGGAAGCAGATAATATGCCTGAATGCCTTGGTTGAGTGTGGTGAATAAGGAAGATCAGAGAAAGAGTAAGAGAAAGATGAAAGGCAGAGAGGGGCAGAACAAACATGAATTATCCTAAAGTTGCCAGTGTTCTCAAATGCTTCTCAGAAGTCCCCTAATGTTGATGAGAACAGTGACATAAATAAACTGCCATGTTGATTCTATCCTGACTGCTGAATGTGTTGTTTATTTTAGTGTTAAAAAATTATGCATAAGACATACAACATAACAGGTGGGACCTGGTTTTGCAAACTGTCACTTCCTGAAGTTATATACAGAGTCCCAAGGCTGCTCAAAATGTTATTTTCTTTTTCTTCTCCTCCCTGAATCTCTCTCCCTGTTTCTTGGTCCCCTCCTCTTCTCCTCCTCCTCTTTGGACTTCCCGCCTTTCTATTTTAATGTATTTGTGTTGTCTTTATTTTTCTCTCTCCTTTTTTTTTTGTCTTTCCCCCAAGATACCTCCTGTTGATGTCACTGAGTCCAATTTAATTCTTTTAAAAAAGAAAAAAAAAAATCTGTGATTGAGTTTGGTTTTTCTCTTGTAGTAATATCCAAGCAGAAGACTTGTCTTCCCTTATCCTTCATCTTTTTAAAAATTTCAACCAAGTGTGTGTTATTTATTTGGCTGCCTTAGCTCAGGCATGCATATAACCCAGGAAGGCTGCTCTGGACTTAAGTGATGAAGGCTTTGGTTGAAGAGTTTTGTAATCATGTAACATCTAATATAACATCAGTGACTTCTAGAAAAGATAGTGCTTATCTCACATTTCTCATTTGCATGTACATTTGGAACCAGACAAAGAAAACATCTTAGATCATTTGTGTAAATGAAAACACTTATTCTCGGCCAGGTGCAGAGGCTCATGCCTATAATCTCAGCACTTTGGGAGATCACCTGAGGTCAGCAGTTCTAGACCAGCCTGATCAATGAAACCCCATCTCTACTAAAAACACAAAATTAGCCAAGTGTGGTGGCGCATCCCTGTAATCCCAGCTACTTGGGAGGCTGAGGCAGGAGAATCACTTGAACCCGTGAGGTGGAAGTGGAGGTGAGCCGAGATCGTGCCACTGCACTCCAGCCTGGGCAAAAAGAGTAAAACTCCATCTCAAAAAAAAAAAAAAAAAAAAAAGCAAGAGAGAGAGAAAATCTTTATTCTCTACTTGGAGAAAGCTGGGAGCAGATAAAGAGGCAGCAATGACACTAGAGACCTGGGCATCTGGGGAAGCAACAACGAAGGACAGAAGGTTTGCGGCTGTGGACAGGTGCGCACAGCAGCGGCCCCGGCAGTACAATGCGGCCACCACTGTCTTACAGGTCTCAGGACAGATTCTCCACTGCAAAGTGCTAGGTGCTAGTCAGGGAGAGCAGGAGCATCATTCACATCCTTTCACTTTCAGGAATTAGGAAATCTTCCAATTCCGGGAGCACAGGGGGATGCCATGGAGGTATGTGGCAACTGGCCCATGATAAGTTTCTTTAATCACTTACTGCACCAAATTCTGACAGTTGGATGTTGGAAGAACATAGAGGGTCAAGAAAGGATGTAGACAGCTGCTGCTATCTCAACCCTAAATGAAAATTTATTCGCTCACCTACATACTCTATATATTGTTTACATTCTAGTTCAATAGCGATTTCTTACAGTTGTGTTTGTAATTATTTAAACTTGGAATGGGGATCTTTTATAAAAGTGATGGAAATTTTGGAGTATATTGGTAACTTATTTCTATATATCTTTATCTTCTCTATAAAAGGAAAGAAAACCCTATTCCACTATTCACATATTAATAGTAATGCATCATTGATCAAAATCATGACTGATAATAGCATTTGAGTAATTTCCACCCAGGTAAAGGAATCTTCTTCTGAGTCATTAAAATTATTTGATCTAATTTAAATGAAGAAACTGAGCCAAAAATAGTTAGAACTCACTTCCTTTGTCTAGACCTTAAGATAAAATAGGCCCACTCTCCCACATTTCTGAAAAGAACAACCTTAAAAAACTCCAACCAGAGGAAACCTAGTTCTGCCATTTGACAGACAAAAGCTGTTGAAATTATAATAAAGGTAATTAATGTTATGTCTGTCCTAACTCAACAATGTTCTCAGCTCCTGTCCTTCTCCCAGCTTTCTGTGTCCTTAAAAAAAAAAAAAAATTTGAACAGTTCTCCTGCTAAAAACCACATCCATCCTGAAGGGGAGGGTGGCAGAACCCATTATAGAATATTCTAATAATTGTTTCAAGACTTTTTTTTTGGTCTATGCAAGTAGTAAATAGTATTCTTTGTTTTCTTAAGCTGCTTAGTATGTGGTATCTTGATTCATTTGTACTAAGTAGGTAGGCTGAAGTAACATGATCAAGATTTTACTGTCAAGGAAGATGTTCTACAAATCATGTTCCTGAAGGATCTTATTGGAAAATGCGCACATGCACAGGGAGTAAGATTTTCCACACTGGCACATCTTCCTTCTTGCATCCCAAGTAGCATTCTGTTAAATCCTGGAAAATATGAATGCGAGAAGGAAAACCATATTGTAGCCCAGTTTGGATCAGAAGTTTTCTGCAGAATCAAATTTAGACTCTTCTTTTGCGTTATTAAATGACCCAGTGAAACTTTCCCTGGAGGGAACTCACAGAAGAGTGAAGCAAAGATTCCTATGTGGATTTTCTTATTCTTAAATTTGAGATTTTAACATGCTAACAAATCTTTAAGAACAACTAGCACATCATTTACAGAGGCACAGCTTACCCTCTAGGGAAAAAAATTGATACATGGAAAAGTAGACATAAATATGAGAGTCTTCTTTGGAAAAAGAAGGAAGAATTACAGAGAAAACTGCTTTTGGATCATGGTACAAGAATTGGCTTTGAGAATTGGGCAAAAATATTGTTTGGTATTTTGTTTCTTTTTCATGCACAGAATCACAATATGAATTGTGTTTTCAAAAGTCAATTTGATCTGTAGCAATTTCAGCCATCCCAAGAGTGCTCCTAAGCCTGCATATGAAAGAACACAGGAAATCCTTATATGAGCTCTAAGGCATAAACACCATATTTTGGAAATAAAAACATGGTGTTGTTATCATCTTAAATATATCTGTTGAGGTTGCCAATTTTTTTTTTTTTTTTTTTTTTTAATACAGAGTCTCACTTGTAACCCAGGCTGGAGGGCAGTGGTTCCATCTTGGCTCAGTGCAACCTCTGGCTCCTAGGTTCAAGTGACTCTCCTGCCTCAGCCTCCTAAGTAGGTGGGTTTACAGGCACCCACCACCACGCCCAGCTAATTTTTGCATTTTTAGTAGAGATCAGGGTTTCACCAGGTTGGCCAGGCTGCTTTTGAACTCCTGACCTCAAGTCGTCTGCCTGCCTCAGTCTCCCAAAGTACTGGGATTACAGGATGAGCCACTGCACCCAGCTGAGGTTGCCAGTTCTGATGAAACAATCACAACATTTTAGAACTGAATACTATATTAGAGATCTAACTAATATTTTAAGAAGAGGAAATGGAAGATGAGTGAAAAAGCGATGTATCCATGTGTGTGAATTAAAGACTAAAGATCTGGACCAGGCTTTGCTCTGCAGACGCTAAGATAATTAGCTGAATAGAGTCCAGGTAAATAAATAAAGGGGTGCTCAGTGTTAAAGGAAGGGTAGCAAATTTGTTTGGGAAAGGGCAGGAATTCATGGTGGTCATAGACATCAGAAGAAATATAGTTTTTCACAGGAATGGTGATGCTTTTCTTTTTGTGTGTGTGTAGTTTCTCATAACTGGAAAGCTGCTCAGCCTCTTCCTAGTCCTCAGAGGTGGACCATTTTTTTCTCTCAGATTCAGCCACAAAGGCAGCTCCACCACTCATCATGTGTCTGCCTCCGACTTTGTCATGTTGGGAAGCCTCAGGACCCCACGTCCTTTTACCCACAGGGCCCTTTGTGCCTATGAAAATGAGGTCCCTGCAGTTCTTGTGGATGAGTCAACATATCACAACCTAAAATTCAGGAGTAAGAAAGTCTACACACGAATCTCTGCATCAGTCATCTGTGAGACTCCTCAAGGCTAATTTTCTTTGGGTCACATGGTAATGTAAGAGAAGAGTTCAACGTTGATTCTATAGCAACTTCTGAGCACAGACATATTTTCCAGGATTTAATGGGATGTCTCTTGAGAGACAAGCAATAGAATGTGCCAGTGTTGAAAATCTTAACTCCTGTAAGTTGAAAATTTCAAGTTCTGCACTTTTGAATATTTCAATAAGTACCTGCATGGTGCATCTGCTCACCCAGAGATTTTCTCCGTCAATCAATCTCTCTTTCAACTTCAAATAATAAAAAATGCATACATTATAAAGTGAAAAATGTTCAAACAATCCTTCCTTCTGTTGATTTTCATGAGGCACATTTCAAAGAGTTGCTGATCATTCATTGTGAACTACAGACTTCAGATCCGTACCCATCCTTTGGAGATAGACGATAAGTAGCAACGTTATTCTGATTGTGTTTGTAGCGCATCAAGTACAAATTATTAAATATTTCCTGCCAATTCTGGAAGCAATAAAATAGAAAATATATATCTTTGTTCTTTTACTATTAAGACCTGAAATTAAAGAAGGGTGACTTTGTGATTTAAGTGCTGAGGATAGCAGTTCATTAATATGACGATGTGAATTACACCTGGGGGTGGGGGATGCTATTTCAGAATCCAGCCTCTTTAAAAAGCAAAAGAAGAGAACACCAGAACAGCAAGCCAAACCCAGGGCTCTTCAGAGAAGACCACAATACAAGGCTATTCAATGTTATCTGATGATGAGATAGCTTTGCTTTCTGCTTGTTATGGTCTCCCTGGCCATTCCTGCTGGTGGCGTTGATTAAAGGCTGGAGAAGTCCCTTGCTTTGCTCTATATTTATATGGGGAAGTACGAGATGGCCTTTCTTGGCAAGGCATCAAATTTTAAAAGGAGACAGAAATAATTTTAGCACAGGGTCAACAGTTGAGTCTGTGTTTAGTGTTGTTTAGCAGAATGCCCATATGGCAGGAGGGAAAATCAAGGTACATGTCAGATAAGTCACCTTCCCAAGGTCACCTGCTAGGCAGTAGGGCTGGGATTCAAGGCTTTGTGTACTTGTATAGTCATGCTCAGATGTCTCTGAATTGCACTTCAGATGTGAGATCTAGGCCTGGTCTTGCCTCATACCCTGACTGATGTCAGGAAAACCACTAGTGTGAACCGTAGTAACAATGCCTAAAAGGTGAGGATAATGAGACTTAAAATGCCTAATTCAAGAGTTTATGATGAGGATCACAGGAGATCATGTATTAAAAGTAGTTTCTAAAATATAAAATACGAGAATAACAAAAAGGGTCTAAATAATGAAATATGACAATAGAATGAAAAGGATCTAAAACAATATAAGAATAAACGTCACATTGTCCTATAGTGTGTTCTCTGTCTTGCATTTGGAGTATGCAAATGCACGTGGCATCCTTGGGGGTGGTTTAATAGTTTCCTCTTTTCCTGTAATTGCAGTGATGAGATCTAGGGACTTGCCCAGATATGTACTCAACTTTAGCCACAATATTTTATAGGTGGAATAGCAAATGCACATCACCATCTACGCAAGAGGACTTGGAGGCAAACAACCTAAGGCAGTATGTGGACCTTCCAGGATCCAGATTCTAATAAAGCAACTCTTAAAAAGGCGCTTATGAGATGCTCGGGGTCATTTGAATACAGATTGTCTGTTAAATTGTATTGAGGAAGGAGTGCTGATTTTTTTCCAGGGGTGGTAATAGTATTGTGATTCTGTTTTACAAAATGAGTTGTTTGCCTCCTGATTAAGTATTTTCAAATGGGCATCTTTGAAATAATTTATTTTTTTATCTGAGATAGTCTGGGAGGGGGTCTCACCAAGGGATGAAACAAGACTAACCACATGTTGGGGCTGGGTGATGGCTACGTGAAGGGCCATTACGCTGTTTTGGCAGAAAGGGCACAATCCAGCCTCTGGTTTTCACCCTGAAAAGGTGAGGATGATGCCGCTTACCAGGACTAGAAGCTCATATGTGGCATTATGTCCTTCTATTAGGAGGCACAGGTAGCAGGTTGTCTTTCTGGCTTATTTTAATCACTGTTGACATTCCTTGGCTAGATCCCTGTTTCCCTACGTGTTTGCAAAATGATGACACTCCTAATTTATTAGCTGTACTACTTTTAAGGAGAGAAGCTTTTGACTACCATAAAATTTGGTTTGGACAGGAAAGACAGGCAGATCAAATGTTTTTATCACTCCCCTTCACTAGTTTTCAGGATGCAGGGCTCCTCTCTGCTGCCCTCTGCTGGATGGGAGTCTCCACAGACATCCACTTGATCAACCCATTAAGTGCCAATGGGTTCCCAAGTTTGTCATCACACATCACCTCTGTTGTTTTTCTCCACAGAGGTCGATGTTTTGAAATATAGTGTATTCCAAACAAGACACACTTAACATTGATTTGCCTTCCATTTTAATTAAAAAAGACATATATAACTGCTGAGCAAAACTTTTGATGGGAAAAGAAAACCAGTATTGGGATAAAAATGATGTTTTTCTTCGTTTTACAGCTGATTAGGTAGACAGATTTTTTTTGTCCAACTTAAAAAGTGTTGAAACTCATGCTTAACCTGCATTGCTGTCTTCCATTATCACAACCAGAGGCGGCTTTCCAGCCTGTATTCTTCTTCCATCTCCTGCCTTGGCTTTGCATTGAGTGGAAGCTCAGTAAACCTTGTTTGATAAGGATCCGTGGTTGCACTGGGGATGGCCTTGCTGCAAAGCCTCAGGAAGAAAAGTCACCAAGGTCCTGCTTCCAGTGACTCTAGGGACCAGCACTACTGCATTTCAGTGTTTGGTAAGATTCAGTAAGCTCTCGTTCCATTTCTTCAAACAGCAAGCATAGGTGTTGGGGCATCTTCCAATTTTGTATTCTTGGTTTTGACATTTCTTCCGGCAGCGGGCAGTCCCATAACCACATATTCTGTCCAGTTCAAATTCACTTCTCACTAGATAACAGGATATGGCACTGTGATTAATTGTGCACTGGCACCAAAAGGCAAGGCTTTGGCAAAAGGTATTTTCAGGGGGCAACAGAGAATGCTAGTGCATGGCGGTGGTGGTTTTCCTGCACCCCCATCCTCCTCCACTTTTCTAAACGATTGACTTGACCCTTTGATTCCCAACCAGCATGGATTTTATTTGAAAATAGACATCAGTCCATGTCACACCTGTTTTCAAAATCCCTGCAATAGTTTACTATTGCTTTTTGATGAAATCTAACCAAGCCCCTTACTGGGTCTCCGAAGCAATCTTGATCTGATCTTGTGCTACTTTTTTTAAATTCATGCTGTTCCATTGTGGTCCTCACTCTGTTCCACTGTGGCCCTCACTCTGTTCCACTGTGGCCCTCACTCTGTACCTTGCCGACCTCCCTTCTGTTCCCTGTGAGCTTACTCTTTGCTATCCTAGTACCTTCACGTGCACTGTCCCCTCTGCCTGGAAGGTTTTTCTTCCCTCCCATGAGTGGATTCTTTGAACTTTTATATCTCAGTCTTAAGGTCAAACCTTTCTCTGTCCTCTTCATGTATTTAAATGCCCCAAAACTATTTTTCTCCCTATGCATTTGTTATTCTTTTATATCACCTATCCCAAGTTGTAGTTTTATTTGTATACATATATATAACTATGTACAGAGAGATACTCTATATATATCCCTCTCTCTCTCTCTATATATATACTCTTTGTATTACTATATATAGTAACCACATATTCTGTCCAGTTCACTTCTCACTAGATAACAGGATATGACACTGTGCAACATATATTACTATATAGAGTATATATAGAGATATACAGAGAGAGATAATAGTATGTGTGTATGTGTATATATATATATACACACACACACTATATATAATATATAGAGAGATATGTAGATATAGATATGTACGTGTGTGTGTGTGTGTGTGTGTGTGTGTGTAGTTACTTGCTATTCTTGATGAAACTGTGAGCTCCTTGACTATGAGGCTGTTTATGTTGCCCACCATTATATAACTTGCACCAGGAACATAGCCTGTGCTCGCTCAGTAAGGACCTGTGAGTAAATGATTAGATAGACTAGACCAGAATAAACTAGAGTGGATGCAAGTAGAACGGAGGAAACTAGAAAGGAGCAGAATCCTGGTTGTTTGGCCCTTGGCCCAGAGCAGTTTTCAGGAGACATTGATTTGTTTCCTCAGTCTCAGAGTGTGCTCTCTGAGGCTGAAAGCAGCTTTGTAAAGCTCATTATCTCACATGCCATGCTGGTAGCACCTTACAGAGACATCAGGAAAGCCCAGAAGCAAGGCTGCTGTTAGGTAGGAGAGTATAAGGTGGATCCACAGAGCCTCGCTGGAGAGAGCTTTGTGTGAGGTTCTGTAGAAAACTCAGCAGGAGCCAGGCTTGGGGGACTTTATCCGGGGAACTGTGGGAAGAGGAGAGTCAGGACTGCAAGTGGTCCTCTTTGCAGAGATCGGGGCCCAAGGCCCTGATTTCACCTGAGTCCTGAGTCCTTCTCCCCCTGTCATATTTGTTCATTTTCCACAAAGCAGAAGGGCAGGAGAGCTGAAACAGGCTGCTAATCCTTGCCCTGGGATTTTACGTCTTTCCTTTGTTCTGGTAAAGAGAAGCCTCCTATTGCAGATGCTTAGGCGTCAGGGTTCTTTGTCCTGGATGCAGGTGAGGACTAAAAGGCAGTTTGAACAATTCATGGGCTTGATAGGGTATTGAAGAGGTTTATGTTTGGAATGGCCCCACAGTGGGTGATGAGGAAAGCCTGTTTTGCTGTAACCTTCATTCAAAGCAAGCCCTTGTGTGGTCACAGTACAAGGCAAAGAAGAAAGGAGTGAGGTAGCTGCAATGTCTATCAGGCTAAGCGAGTATATGGGGGTTGGATAGTGGAGATGTGGCTTCTGACATGTCTGTGGCAGGCCACTTTACAACCTGGAGTTAGAGGAGGAAAAGGAGGATGCCATGCTAGCTCAGGGAAAACGAAGCTTAGCTCAGGGAAGAAGAAGAATAGGCTAGGAAGAGAATACAAACTGAAAAATGTTAGACTGTCAGTTTCAAGCAAGCCCTCACAGGCCATCTATTCAGAGATGAGAGTTAAGGCTCAGAGAAGGAAAGTGACTAACCTGAGGTCACACAGCAAGTTATGTGTCAAAGCTGAAACAAACACCTAGTTGGTATGTCTTATAGTCTGAGCAAACAGAATGCGAAAGGGAGAATACAATCTGTACACTGAGGCTGAGTAATAAATACATCCTAAGCAATAAATACATTCCAGAGTAGGCTAAATTACAGTAGTTTCTCTCTTACATAAGCAATTCCCCTCCTCTGCTCTGTAGACCCAGAAAATCTGGGACAGGTCTCAGGTATTAGTTAATTTAGAAAGTTTATTTTGCCAAGGTTGAAGATGTGCCTGAGACACAACCTCGGAAGGTCCTGAGTTCATGTGCCCCAGGTGGTTGGGGTACAGCTTGCTTGCTTTTATACATTTTAGGGAGACATAATACATCAATCAATACATGTAAGGTTTACATTTTTTTCTTTGAGACAGAATCTCCCTCTACTGCTCAGGCTGGAGTGCAGTGGTGTGATCTAGGTTCACTGCAACTTCCACCTCTCGGGTTTAAGCAATTCTCCTGCCTCAGCATCCCAAGTAGCTGGAATTACAGATGCCTGCCAACACATCTAGCTAATTTTTGTATTTTTAGTTGGCTTAGAGACTGTTGGCCAGCCCAGTCTTAAACTCCTGACCTCAAGTGATCCACTAGCCTCAGCCTCCCAAAATGCTGAGATTACAGGCGGGACCCACCACACCTGGACAGTTTACATTGGTTTGGTCCAGAAGGGTGGGACAACTCAAACTTGATTGAGTTTGTCTAAAGACCTGGGATTAATAGAAAGGAATGTTTGGGTTGTAATAACAGGTTGTGCTATGGAGAAGAGCCTCACCTCTTAGTCACCTCTAATCACAGTGGGGATTAGGCTTCAGCATTCGTTTTGGAAGAACACATTCCCACCATAACAGTAATTTTGAGGCTTAGAATCAGAAGGTAACTTGTCAGTTAGCCCATTCCTAGGAAAATAATAGGCAGTGATTTTGGGAAGAATATCTAGGTCACTGGAGTTACTGGGAGTCATGTTTACAATCCCCTTGCCCATTAGCAAATTTTATCTCAGACTAATATGTAGAGAACAAGTCCTTAGGAAATATTAAACTAGCCCCAATTAAAAACATGGAGTAATGATGATTAATTTATACAGGTGTGTGTGTGTGTGATACATAAAAGTCCTGGATATATGGACTGCCTATCCATCAATTTGCCATTAATGTAACTATTCATCTAAATGTATGCACATTTATGTGGACATATGGCACAAGGGCAAAACTTTTAAAAGAATTATGCTTGTTTCTCTACCTATTCGTCATCTTTCTACCTCCCCCTCTTTTATTTTGCTTCTTTCATCTCAGTAGGTTAGCAAGGGCCATGTGACTGAGTACAAGCTAGAGATTTGTTGATTTCTAGCCTCTTCTAGTTCCCTTTTAAGAAAAATATCAGATGGCTTTGGGATAATTTCTTTTCCACAGAATTACAGAAAAATAAGCCAGGACGGAGAGACGTCAAGGTCAGGAGTCATGTTCTCCTTTCTAAATGAAACACTTGACAAACTGAGCAAAGACAGTCATTTATTTTTATTAAAGTGTCTGCTTGCAGCAGAGGCAAGAGTAAAAAGAAGCTAGGTCATGTATGCTCCTCTGGAAACCTCAATCTTCTGAATTAATCTTCTGTAATCTTCCCACATGGCTGGATGGTCAGACAGCATTTCAGAGACTTCTGGCAGAGGGCAATAATTTCTTCATTTTTCTTACAATAACCCATGCATGTCCCTTTAAGTCTCTGGCATCTCTCATCAAAAAATGCATTCTTGGCTACACAAGGGAAGGAGCCATTTGGATTAATTCACTTTTCAGACATGTCTGTTTATCGGATACAGTTGTATGACTGGTTGGTGAAGATTTCTTCACAAGCTGTCATAGTGCCATATCCTACCAGGAGATGAGAGGTAGGGAGCCTGTTTTTTATCTGATATTTCTGTCTTCTGGTCACACAGGATGAAATACCAGAAAGAAGAGATTTGTCTTCCAGCATTTGAGACCAAGCTGCGTAGGAGCTTTGGGAAACAGAAGCTATGGTGGTTTGATCAAAATCTTTTGGGGATAATTATCAACTTGTTCCCATAAACACCCCCCAGAGGCTGCTAATTTCTATGATGCACTCTCAGAGGTTGCTACTTGGTGAGAGTAGAGCAAAAGCTGAGACTGAGGAGATGGCTCCAGACCAGAGCAAAGGAAGGGATAAAGATATAAAAAGAAAACAAGTTTACTCTGGTAGATAGAAACTTTCTTGGAAGGTTCACCCTGGTTTCTCCTCCATACTCCACCAAAGCATCGACTATGGAAAGCTTGTGCTTTAGAGCAGGAGGGTATAGCATGTTGGGAATGTTTTTCTAAGATTTTCTCAGGTCAGTTTGCATAGAATTCCACTTCCCACCTTAGGGCTTTATCAGTAGCAGTCCCAAAAGCAGCCTGCTTCAAGTTAAGGACAGATAGCACACCTTACCAGGATCAACATTTTAGAGTTGCCCAATTTGGGTAAACATAATGAATGCATCAGATGTACAGAGATCGCTTTTAATGTTAACATATAAATGTAAACACAAAATTCACATCTACATAAAACGTACAGCCAGATGAATTAGTGCCAGCATATACACTAATCATTATCCAGGATCAGCACATCAGTCCATAAGCGAAAATACTCCACCATTTCAAAGCTCGATGAACTCTGGCTTTCACTGGTAGGGGTCTATGTTCTCTCTGCCCTACTATAAGGCAGATACTAATATAATACTATACTATAAACTATAGTATAGGGCTCAGAGAAAATCTTTTTAATTTAGTATAGTATTATAGTATAGCATATGTATACTATAAAAATACTAATAGTATATGCTATATTACTATACTAGTATGATAATGTACTACTATTACAGTATATAATATAGTATTATATGTACTATTTACTAGTATATAATACTTCCTTTATTCTTAATTTTTTTCCAATTTTTGTTTATGTTAGTGAGCATGATGCCAAAAGGCATGTTTTCTGGCCTTCCTTTATTCTTTCAAACCTGTGACAGCTCCTCCTCGACTATATTATACTAGCATTAATAACATGCTAGTATAATACAGTATACTATAATACTAGTATATTATTATAGCTTATACTATGCTATACTATAATACTCTACTAAGCCAAAAAGATTTTCTCTAAATACTATCATATTATAGTATTATGCTACAGTATATCTAATATTAGATTATCTAATTATACAATTATATATAATTATCTATAATTATATTATTATAGTGAATAATTATAATTGTATAATTCTAGTATTATCTAATAGATAATTAGTATAATATAATACGTGTATTATTATAGTATATACTATGCTGTGCTATAATACCATACTAAACAAAAAAGATTTTCTCTAAATACTATCATAGTATAGTATTATACTACGGTATATCTAATAGATAATTATTAGATTATCTAATTATATAATTATAGATAATTATCTTTAATTATAATTATCTTTAATGATAATGATAATTATCTATAATTATAATTATATAATTATAGTAAATAATTATAATTGTATAATAATTATAGTATTATCTGATAGATAATTGGTATACTATAGTACTAGGGTATTATTATAGTATATATTATGCTAGAGTATAATACCATACTAAACCAAAAAGATTTTCTCTAAATGCTATCATAGTATAGTATTATACTACGGTATGTCTAATAGATAATTATTAGATTATCTAATAATTATATCATTATAGCTAATAATTATCTATAATTGAATAAGTATAGTAAATAATTATAGTTGTATAACAGCATTATTAATAGAAATTTTATAGTATATAAACATCTATTGTTTTGACTAATCATGTAATAAGCACGAGTCATCTGACAAAGATACCTCTGGCCAGTTTCCAATGCGCACATCAAAGCCAGTGGCCTGAATATAGCAAGGTCACTGTGAGTCCTAGATCCTCGTGTCCTGACACAGAATCTACTCTCACAGGCTTGTCACAAAACAGACCAGAGCTATGAACAGCAGATGTGAAAATTTGAGCATTACACATGGGATCATGTATTACTGGCATCTGGCACAAATTGGGACTTACTGTGGGCTCTGAGAATCCCTTTCTTCAGCTCTCTAAGGCTGTCATGAGCCTAGTCTTATACCTTAATTTTGGAGAGGATACAACTGGAGCAATTGGAAGTCCCTGGGAGCAGGAGAGAGTCCAGAGAGTTTTGATATGGGAAAGGCATCTTGAACGCCTCTCACTGTTGGGCTCCTCCCCTGACTTGGTTTAGGTTATCTATATGACTCTGAGAAGCACTTAGCCCATCTGAGGTACAATTTCCACATCTTTAATAAAATTTGTAAAATGGACCTCCAAAACCAAAAAGATTTTCTCTAACTACCATTAAATTAGAAGCAAGACAGAGTTTTCCTTAAAGGCACTGGCATTGGAAGACTAGATGCATTTTTTGTGAACTTCTCATCACAGTATGTGGCTTGATGACATGTGATTAGGAAATGGCAGTCCAAGTTATGCTACTTTACCTGTTGCCATGACTGGCATGAATGCAGAGGTGTCTCTAAGCTCCAATCCTTACTTGTATCTCTTCCTTACCTGTCTCAAGTTCTACCATAACTACATTTTAAAAGGTTCGTAGACTGCCATCCTTTTTCTAATTTTTTTCCAATTTTTGTTTTTGTTAGTGAGCATGAGATTGGATGCCAAAAAGCATGTTTCCTGGCCTTCTTTTATTCTTTCAAAGCTTTGACAGCCCCTCCTCGATAACAATGTAGAATGCAAAGGAATTACAGCAGAGGGATCAGGGGAATATGACCTCTAGTAGTAGATGGGTAGATCATGCCCAGGAATTCACTGAAGGGGACCCTCTCTCTGGGACACCACCTCTGATCACCTTCCCTGTAAAGATGCACATTTTACCTGGGTTCAGAAAGAAGAGCACAGCAAAGAGAAAGAGGAATGTCCTCATGACTGGGAGGGTCTTGAGAGATCAGCACAGTGTCCATGAGGAAAGGACAGCAAACACCCACATTTATACATTCCTCCAGATCAAGTAGCATCTTGATCAGTGAGGCTTATCAGAAATGAGAGGATTTCCACGCTCTGCAGCGCAGAGCCCGGCCACCCTCAGTGGGCGTCACTCAGTCTACAGCTCATCGTTTTTTCTTACTCTGGAAAGTTTTCAAGAAGGAAAGTGGGGATGGAGGGAGGACAGAGTAGGGCAGACACAGAAAAAATTTAAAAGTCTGGCAGTTTGGTTTCTAATCCTGACTGTGCTCCTTAACAGCTTTGGTTTACCCATATATAAAATGAGAGTAATCATAGAATCTCTCAATGCTTCAGTTAACAGCTGATGCACCATAGTGAGGTGGAATCTGAATTCCAGATTCAATCTTTTTGAGCTTTGTAAACTTAGCAAAAGGCTTGACCTAAGCATATATTTGTTAAAAAATGTGAATCTTGCTGTATGTTGCGTGCTTTTCTTGCTCGGTCCTGCCATGCTGCCCACCTGTACCATGGCACTGTTGGCACAGCAAGGGGCTGGTAACCATCATGCCTCGCCCTAGACACTCAAGGCTTAGACACTCACCTCCAGCCTTCTGCATATTCACACCTAGGTCCCTGTGGGGTGGATGGCTGCTGGAAGGGGTTATTAAGGGGGAGGCCAAGTGGGGCCCAGGGTGCCAAAAGTGAGGAACAGGTGGCTAAGAATCCTCCCAGGAAGGTGAAGAGGGGAAGGGAGTCTGGAGTGCACATAAGCCATGCTTCCAAAGTGCCAGAGCATGCGCTACTGTCCCATCAGACTTGATTTACAATGCATATATTCAGAGGTAAAGTTACTAAGACTTTCGACACAGTCACTGCAGAGCATGAAACCCCAAACTGAGGCAGGGAGCTGTGACTGCATTGGCCATTTGCCCAGGAGGCTGGCCCTGATGCAGGTTATATAAAATACCTACAAGCTGAAAGCCTGGAGGTTCAGCCCTATCCCCTATATATACAGGCATTCGCTTGGATTCTGAATCTGAATTGTTTGCAAGCCACAGCAGCAACATAAAAATGTGTGCCTTCCTGCATAGGCCAGAAAAGGTTCATGGTGAATTAAAGGACTTGAAAAAGAGTTTACAGAAAACTTGGGCTCAAGGCTAAATAGACAGAAAGGTGCATTAGTACTAGCGATGATAGCCAGGAACTCTGCTAACTACTTTATATACCTTATCTCAGTCAATCCTCTCAAATACTCTGTGACTAAGTACCATAATTATATCTTTAATTTAAGGGTTAGGAAACTGAGGTTCAACAAATAAACCTATCCAGGGTCATATACTTTGTGAGTCATATACTTCATGTCTATATTTTAAAATTATTCTACTTTACATTACAGAGAAGAAGGACAGAACATCGTACAAATAGAGGCAACAGAGAAGAAATAGGCAGGACTTATTTGAGGTGAAGATAGTGATATCAATATTGCTTTTCATACCCATGTTTTGTTTTGTTTTGTGACAGGATCTCACTCTGTTGCCCAGGCTGGAGTGCAGTGGCATGCTCATGGCTCACTGCAGCCTTAAACTCCTGGCTCAGGCCATCTTCCCACATCAGCCTCCCGAGTAGCTGGGACTACAGGTACATGCTACCATACCCAGTGATTTTTTTTAAAAAAACCTATTTTGTAGAGACAAGGTCTCACTATGTGCTCAGGCTGATCTTGGAACTCTTCGGCTCAAATAATCCACCTGCCTTGGCCTCCTAAAAAGCTGTGATAATAGACATAAGCCACCTGTCTGGGCCAATACCTATGTCCTTAATGAACTTAAAATATGCAGTAATTATGACTTTCATCTGTGAAGTGATATCTTACAGGAAAGGGGACTCAGGGCTAACTTGACAAAATGATTACTACTGCTCCTTTTCTGCCTGTAATACGTGTAGACAATAAAAATGAAACCTAGGAAAGCGAGAGTCCACATTTATTGAGTTCTTACACGGTACCAGGCCTCATTCTAAGCATTCCACATGTTCAAAACACTTTTGCATTATAATTATACTAGATCCTTACAAAACCTTGAGAAGGAGGCAGAATTTGTGAGTGGGTTCTTATTTTCTCCCCGAAAACAGGAACTGGAAGAGATGAAAGGGGTCATTAGCTTCTGGTCCCTGGATTTGTGTGGCAGAACCTTGCATGACCCCTGGTCTTTCAACCCCTAGCCTGGTGTTCTTTCCACTACATCACTTAGACTCCCCAAAATATAAGGCTTTCTGGATGCCAAGGGTTATTATCCACGATATCATCCCTTGATGCTAGGAAATGGAGCATATAATTGTGCTTTATTGATTCACTTCACTGATCAAGAGCGTCTCCCCATTACTTTTAAATATAAATGAGCCTCTCATTTGGGTCTTCTCAAGGAAATCCCAACCTCCGTTCTAAAGAGTCTTCCCTAAAAGATGGCCCTGATAAGGAAGGTGTTTTATTTTGTATTTGCCGTGTTCTTCATTTTGGCTCAACAGCCATCCGGTAAATAAAAATGGATGGGATTTTGATGGGGCAGATTATAAACCCTGATGATTCTTCTGTGTTTGACTTTGAGAGAGTAATGGTCAACGTCCCATGGTGCCTGTCATGGGAATTTCTTAGACATACAGTGATATTTTCTAAGAGCAAACTGCATATAGTGTATTTTTTTTGTTTGTAATTCATTTTGCTGGTTACCTGGAATGCTGGCCTTGAGAAATAGAATAAAGATTGCAACTCTGTAATCTACTGTCTTCAGATATGCCATGTCACACATGGAGTTGGGAATAATGTTTTATACAGTGTTAATTCCTGTGTTGATTTTAATTTTCAAAATATATTTTGTTTTGAATTTAGGATGCCAGGCAGGACTTGATTTTTCCCAGCCATTTTCATCAGGTAAGTAAAATCTCTTGTATATAATTATTTTTTCCCTTAGGAACTCTGACTGTTGGTTCTCTCTGATGTCCAGTGACAAAGAGGGGACAGAGATACTGGCGGAAATAGAATTGTCTGAAATACTAGTTCACTAACTTATCTTCTTCTCTTTCTCTTGTTCTAAGTATAATATTTGGATATTTTTGATTTCACAGAAAAATATCTTTGTGTCTGGACTGTAATTTGGCCATAGAGAATTGGACTCAGTGGCTTTTCCCATTAGCTGTTGGTGCTAACTAAACCGAGGTCATAGATTTAGTCTCATACCAGCCAATTAGCGCTGCTCTGAGAACATGCCTGCCCATCCCTTGCAAGCTCTGCTGCTAAGTCTGGTAATAACATATATCACACATGTGTGAGGTTGGTTGAAGGAAGCTCAAATTAAAGAGTGAGGTTACTTCAATGAAAACTGAGCACCGTTGCAGAAAAGCTATTCGTAAAGAATAGCCAAGAGATCTCTTCTCTTTTTTTGAAGTCATCTTATACAGAAAGCAAGCACATTATAAACAAAAATGAAAGAAATACTGTAAACAAAGTTGAAAAGGGTTTAGAAAGAATTTCAAAGTGAGAAATATTAGGTTGCTCCTAGTCCTTGGGTGTTTCCTGTGTACCAGGTACCCTATTAAAAACTTTACATGGACTTTGTCACGAAATCTTCAAAACACTCCTATGTGATAGTTACTATTAAAACCAAAATATTTGCATATAATATTCCATTTGATCCCTGAGCTGATTTAAAAATGTAGTCGGGTGCTTCTAGAATGGCCACTGGACAAGTGAGAATGCTGATCTTAAGAACCTACTGAGGATACCTGGCGATTACTAGGCCGAAACAAGACTTGAACCTAAGCTTCTTAACTCCATCTTCCAGGATCTTTCCAAAACCACAATGTACCCTTCCCATTTTTGTCTAGCAAATTCACGGTAGTATCAGGTATGTATTTTTATAGTTCTATAATATGTATGTCTCTTTGTCTGCCTATGGTTTACTTTTGATCCCTGCAAGATGATAAACACTTGGAAAGTAGGAATTGTGATGATCTGTTGCTTAAAAATTAACTCTCCCCAACTCCCTGCTGCAAAAAGCAAGAGCTCTTTTTGAAAAACCCGGGCTGATTCTTGAAAATATTCTTTGTAATCGTACATACAAACTCTCCCCTTTTTTGGGTGGATTTTGATATGTTCCCCATTTCTAGGCAGTTCCTGAAAGACCTCAGCAGCTCTTTCTTGGCACAGGTGAGTTTGCTGTCTGTGAGTCGTGCAAGCTCGGTCGGGGAAAATGTAGGAAAGAGTGCTTGGAGTCTGAGAAGGCCGTTGGAAGTTGCAGGCTGAACTTTCTCTGCTGCCGACAAAGGATTTGACAAACCAGTCCAGCACACTTCTGGCCTTAGAAGTGTATTCAAGGAAGAAGTTCAAAAGAAATTATGTGGCTTATCCAAGTCACACAGTGAGTGAGTCTCAGAATCATTCTCATTTCTTTCTCTCTTTGTTTTGTTTTATTGCTTATTTTTTTAAAGTGACTTTCTTTTTCTTTTTGGAGATAGAATCTTGCTCTGTCACCCAGGCTGGAGTGCAGCTGCGCAGTCTCGGCTCACTGCAATGTCCACCTCCCAAGTTCAAATGATTGTCTTGCTTCACCCTCCCAAGTATCTAGGAATACACATGCCACCATGCCTGGCTAATTTTTGTACTTTTAGTAGAGAAAAGCTTTCACTGTGTTGGCAAGACTGGTCTTGATCTCCTAAGCTCAGGTGATCTGTCCACCTCGGCCTCCCAAAGTGCTGGGATTACAGGTGTGAGCCACTGCACCGGGCGAGATAACCTTTAAAAAAAAATCAAAGCATGAGTGCGTACTTAGTAGCTACTCAATTGAGAGCACTACTATATATTTGTAGAGTACCTTATAATTTATGAAGTATTTTCCATACTTGTCTCATCTGACTCATGATTACCTTATGAGATTTTATTACTCCCATTTACATTTGAAAATATTGAGGCCCAAGAGGCTGTTATTTCCTCAGAGCCATAGCTAGGATCCATTAACTGTTCTGTGTTCCGTGTATCCATCTGTATGTACTAACTCTCACAGATTAATAGAGAAATGAAAGTGACATCCACATCTATGTTAATAAAGTAATAATTCTATCAAATACATTATTTTTATATTCATATTATTTCTTGCTTTGCCTAAATATTGTCATTCATTGATGCTAGTACTTACGATATATTTACCTGTGAAAGAAAATGACTAGAGATTAACTTAAAATGTTCAGCACAAAAGGTACATAAATGGCTGACTGTATAACTTTTGCCTTGTGAGATAAAATCCAGCTTCACAAAATAAAGGTCAAAAAATTTTTTTTGAGGCGGAGTTTCACTCTTGTTGCCCAGGCAACAAGCGATTCTCCTGCCTCAGCCTCCCAAGTAGCTAGGATTGCAGGTGCCCACCACCACACCCAGCTAATTTTTGTATTTTTAGTAGAGACAAGGTTTCACCTGTTGGCCAGGCTGGTCTTGAACTCCTGACCTCAGGTGATTCACCCGCCTTGGCCTCCCAAAGTGCTAGGATTATAGGCATGAGCCACCATGCTAGGCCAGGATGATTTTCTTGGCATATTTCTACATCTTAAGCAGAAGCCATCTTTCCTTTAATAACATATTTAATTTATTTAAGAGATGCAGAAATACTTATATTTTCTGCTAATTCTTTTGTCAATTTTGGTATATTAAATTTTTGAGAGAATTTTTCCAGCTTACATAAGTTGTGAAATGCTTTGTCATATACCTGTTGACAAAAGTTTATATTATTTAATGTTTCTTGGATCTGTGGTGATAACTTCTGTTTCATTTATTCTGCATACTTGGGCTTACATTGTTTTCTAAGGTTCTTAGAACATAATTTTAAGTCAAAGATTTAAACATTCCTTCTTTTCTACACTAAGTGTTTGGATATAAATTGCTTTCTAAGTGATTGTTTTGTTGTGTTCCACAAAATTTGATATATAGAAATGCTTTCCAATTATTTTCATTATTTATTCTTTGATGCATGCAGAACCTAGAATTATGTTGCTTTATTTCCACATATTTGGAAATATCCTAAATAGCTTATTTTATAGGTTTCCAATATAATCTGCTTGTGGTGAGAGATATACTCTGAAGAATTTAAATGTTTTTAAACACATGAATATCTGTTTTATGGCCTAGCATATGGTTTATTTTTATGAATGTATCATATGTACTTAAAAATGTGTATTTTGCAGTTGGGTTATGATGTGTTCTATAAATAGCAATTTAGTCAATGAAATAGTGATATTGTTCAGATCATGCATGACTTTGCTAATTTTTCCATGTTCTATCAGTTGCCAAGAGAGTGGTGTAAAAATTTTCTGCTATGAATATAGAAGTGTCTATTTCTCCTTTTAATTAAATAGTATAAATCATGTTAATGATTTTTATGTATTTTTGATGGATTAACCCTTTTCTTTTTAAGCAACATCACTCCATGCAATAGAGCGAGACCCTGTCTTAAAAAACAAACAACCTGCACATGTACTCCTGAACTTAAAATTGAAGGCTTTTGTTTGTTTTAGTTTGTTTTTTTTTTTTAAGAATAGGTTTTATGTAAAATCATGTACTAGGAAAAGGTTGGTGGCTATATATCTTATGAACATGGTAATACTTGAGATAAGACTTGAAGGAAAAATGAGAGAAATCTAAGCAGAGACATAGAATAAAATATTCCAGGCAGAAAGGCAGGGTTTTCTGCCTTTCTCTTCCATAAATGTGATTTATTTCAAATCTGATCCATCAGCCCACACATTAATCAGTGGAGCATGGAAAATAGTATGTTCCCAATGAACATTACAAACTGAGGTTGACTTCCACCCCTTTTAGAGCAGAGGAACATATTGCAATCAATGCCCCTTGATGAAAGAGCTTGAGTCCAGCTACTACACTTCTTTCATCAGCTCTCCACTGATGCCTGGAGCCATGAAAAGATTTTTCTTTATTTTTGCTGCTCTCATTCTTCTTGCTCAAATTTTCCCAGGTAAGAGGGAAGTTCTTTTAGAAATAGGGATGACAGTCTGCTCGGGATCTGTCTTTTGAGAAGAAAGCTCAACTTTTACAAAGTTGAAGTTTCCAAGGCAAACCAGTTGCTGAAAATCTTTTCCTGAGCTCAGGCACAAAACAATGGGACCACACTGACCCAGACCATCTCCAACCATAATAGTATCCGGTCAACTTCCCTAATAGCTCTGCTGAGGAGTTCAGACTTCTTGGGACCTTTAAATCGCTTTCCTCCTTTTATAATCTGCAATGCAGGTTCAGCATCTTCCAAAGTGATTGCTTTAAAATGAGAAAACAAAATTTTTCAAAGGCAAGTGCCAAATATATTTGTTAATTTAGGAAAGTGCAGCCTTTGTAGTCTAAATTAAACTAAAGTTATGTTAATAGATTCTTAGACAGCTAATTTTTTTCATGTCTGAGTTGTTGGTCCAAATGTCTTATCCATAGATTATTTTAGGCTTCCTGGTTTTCACACACTGGTTGAAAATTATACCATTAAAACTACTAAACTAACAACATCTTACTATTCTCTTAAATCTTTGAGTCTTTCTTTGCTTAATACCAACCGTGATTCTGTTCCTAAGAAACGTTTTTGTCCATACGTCCTCAAGTATCCCTTGTTCCTTCTGTTATGAAGCTTTTCCTGTTAGAGGTTCTCCATGTATCATGAAGCCCGTCTGCTCCTTCATAACTCCTGAATTTCTACATTTCTTTATTACACATTCTGTCCTCAGTAGTCCTACCAAACCAACAGATATTGAATGTGTGCTAACCAATTATAAGAAATTATTCTGTCCACTACAATAAAGGTAGGTAAAATGAAGAGGCAAAAATATAATTAAAGCATGGACATTGACCGTAATTTGCTTGAAGTTATAAGTCTGTTATTTCTGTGTTGTTCAAGAATAGATTGCTTGTAATAGTAAACAGACATTTAATAAATTTAACATGTATGAGTAAGCATATCAATGAGACAGGAAGATATACAAATAGCTTTAATAGGAAACAGTTTTCACAAGTTCCATAAAAGATGTAAATATGAGGAGAAGCCATAGATCCGGAAACTTGGCTCTAACTAGGAAATGTAGCAAGGCTTCCTGGGAAGTAGTATTTGCATTGCACATTTGGAAATAGGCAAGACTAGAACTAAAGATCAGAGCCAAGGAACAATGTCCTCATGGAAGTTTGAGTGACCCCATTGTTTCATTGACCCCATGAAAGTCTCAGTTGTAAAATCAGTTCCCTATTTTCTGCCCTCAGTATCTTTTCATAGATATCAGACAATGCTCCAGGATGGATAAACACATTTTAAATTGCCTTCTCCATCCACTTTAATCAGTACTCTAACTTATTCAGATCAATCTATAGATACAGATGCCTAATAGCTCCCTGTCCACAAAACTCATCTCAGACATATTTGATTTACAATAATAAGCATAGTTTGGGCACAAATTAGGACCACCACCATCTCCATAATCACACAGAATCTCAGAGTTAGAAGTGAATTTAATGATCAATATAAAACGCAACAAACAGGTTATTAGGTCAAACTATATGAGTTTGGATCTCAGTGCCAATCTTTATGAGCTGTATTACTCTGTGTTTTACTCTCTTTTCTATAAATGATAATAGCATTGTTTTGAAGATGAATAAGCTTGTTACATTAATTAGAAACTAACTTGTTATAATAAGGAAATTTAATAATAGAATGAGTGAAAAAAGAAAAAAGATAAAACCTTATTTCTCTTTCATGTAAAAGTCCAAAAATAGCGAAGTTGACTAGGTGAGGGTAGAGGGTTCGTTTTCACCAAGTTATGTTGTGATTTGGGCTGAAGGTCAACCCTGCCATCCTAAACAGCTGACCATTTTATTTGGTCCCAAGGATGTTCTAACAGGCAGGGTCAGAAAGTATAGAACGTGATTAAGATTACATAGAAGCAGCTCACATCATTCCGTTCCTTTTTCATTTTTCCAAATTTGTTCATGTGGACATATAGAAATAGGACGCTAGGAGCTGATGTCATTAGCTAAGTATTCATGTGTCCTGGTAACCCAGGGGTTCTATGGCTAAAAGTCTGAAGGTAAAAATGACTGTTTGGGGACAGTTTGACAATCTCCCTATGTAACCGTTTGGGCAGTGCTGGGCACATACTCTATGCTATGTTAGAGTTTAGTATTGTTTAATTGTCATTTGTTCTTCTACTTATTTTGTTTGTTCTCTGCCCTGATTCAGTACTGAGTACCCTATACATGTTTATACACACACACACACACACACACACACACACACACACATATATATATATATGTCAATTGATTGTCCAGATGCCTGATAAATTTCAGTGATCTGAAACTCACAGTATCCCAAGTTCAGCTTTGGACTATTTAAAAATTTCTCCTTAATTTGAGCAGAAATATAAGTCCCTGCAATTTCTTTCCATTAGTCTTTGCCTTAACTTGTAACTAACAGAATATCTTCCACATGATAGTATTTCAGATATATGGCAGCTGATATGTACTGTTTCTTCCCAAAAGTTGTTATTTCCAAGAATAAACATTGCTCCTTTTGAGATTAACTGCAACTTCTTCCACTATTTTTTCCTAAGAATATATCTTACCAATTAAAAAAGATTCGTGTTTTGACATATTTTTTCTCTCTTCAACCTAATCTCTGTTATGAGTGAGGGACATTGCCTATGTCTCATTTGCTTGCCAGAGCTAAATACACGATTCCATTGGTGTTCTTTGCACAGTAAATTGAGAAGGGCGAGTATTATGGTTTTGATTTTTTTTTATCTTTCTACCTAAAACTGTGAGACTCCAAAGCCATATGCCAAGGCATATAATCTATTATTGGTCTGCCTGTAATGTAACAATATTTAACTTTTGCTATAAATCATAGACTATTGGGAGACATGAAAAAAATCTGTTGGTAAGCACTGTTTATTGAAATCAGAAAGTATTTTGTCATCTTCCTTGGAAGAAACATTCTTTTTCTGTACAAGCTAGATATGATTTTGACCTATAAAAATCTTCTCTCTTTTTTCTAATTTACTTAATAAGGACATTGATTATATTGTACCAGGGGTCTGAGCTTAGATAGAACTGTTCAGATAACATCTTTTTCTAATTTCTAGGTTTATAGGCTGTGTTTCTAGGAGTGACAGTAATGAGGAAGCCTGAATTTGGCCTGGGCAATGTAATTTTATGTTCCAGTTACTAATTACTAGATAACTAAAGACATATTTCTTTCTTTACTTAGCCAGGACAGCAATTCACAGAGCACTAATTTGTAAGAGACTGGAAGGTCACTGTGAAGCTGAATGCCTTACTTTTGAAGTAAAGATTGGGGGCTGTAGAGCTGAATTAACACCATTTTGCTGCAAAAACAGAAAGAAACATTAAAAACTAAGCACCAGCTGAAAGAATGAAAGAGGTAAAGATTCTCTGGCTGCAATGTCAATGGGACAAATCGCTCTGGACAGTCTCTCTTTGATCTGCAAAGTCTGGATTATCTGAAGCTGTGTCAGTCCAGTTTCCAGTGCTACAGGGAGACACCCTTCCTAGGCTGTGAACTTCTTCCAGGCAGGCACTATATCTTGTTGACCTTTGTACTCTCAGTTCCTGACATGGGGCCTATTAATCTTTTTTTTTTTTACTTTATAAAAAAGTAAGCCATTGAATAAATAGATAAAACAGAGGGAGTGGAATGGTTGGACTGGCACTCAGGTGAATTGAGTTTTAAAGTTGTAGCTCTGTCTTTAAACAGATGTAGGACATTGGGTCCTCTGTGCCAAGATTGTGATATCTATAATATGAGCAGCTTGAACCTCGCAGTAAAGGGAATTCCTGCTAGACGCTAATTGTGGCTGCTTCAGCATTATCACTGTCATGTACTCCTTTCTCTCTTTTATAGTTAGGAATTGTTTAGAGTGTTTTCCATTTACTTGTTAGATCTAAAACATCAAGTTTTAGAAAGAAATGCACTTAAAGCAAAATTCAAGTTGGCTGTAGATTGAGCAACGTCTGCATTCCGGCTATTTGCAGTGAGAACTGATCAAAGCATGGTTTACTGAAGCAGCAGGTTCCCCAAAGGTCATCTAATTCAACACCCTTATTACAAAGGAGGGGACTGAGACTCAAGATTATACAGTTACTGACTGAGTCACACTTATATTCAGACTTTGGGCTTTCTGGACTTGTCTTCTTAGCATGCTCATAGAATAGCACGCTGGAAGAGAACAGAACAGCCAAAGGCAATCCCAAAGATGGAACGTTTCTCAGCGGGTTCAGGTGAATAGTTAAATGGAGGAAGAGACCGAAACAAACTGGAAAAAAAACTGGAAAAAAAAAAAATGGACACTTTCTAAAATCTCTGTTGTGATGCTGCAATCCCTGTCCTTTCAGAGCCATAACAATGGTAAACTGAGGCTTGCCTTTTCCCTAATTTGCCAAAATTTGGAGTCCCAGCTTTCAAGCAGAGGAAAGTATATATCACAGACCATTTCATCATAGAAGACTTATAGCACACCCTCCCAGAACAGAGGCAGCAAAACCCCTCCTCGCTGCTCTAGAAAATTTCCTTCTCTAATCAATTAACGTGGCTTCCTGTAGAGATGTAAATAAAAGAAAAAAAAATCTGGAACAAGACAATTTGTAAAATGTTTTAAAATAAGAAAATGTGTTTTCAAGAGATCTTCTGGTATTAGTAGTTGTCTTTATGGTGGTAATTTTCTTATTCTGAAAACTATGCTGGAGGAAAATATGTAAAGTTATCTGTTTTAATCAGAGGAACTTTCTCAGTTTCTGCGTATTTCCTAGAAATTCCTTATCCATTGTCTCAGATAAAACTAACAGCCTTTGAGAATAAGTGTATTTAGGTTTTCTCGTTTCTTCTTTTTTTCCTTTTCTTTTTTCCCTGTCAGCGTCAAGTGACTTGAAATGCAATATACATGTCCTGTATGACATAAGCTGTAGTCCTAAGTCACAATAAGATGTACTATTTATGTGGTAAAATTGTATGGGATTTGACAAATGCATAGCGGCAGATTCTTTTATTCAAGAATGCTTCTTTTACTCAAGTTCCTCTTCCCTGCACATACAGGGAATCAATCGCCTTTTGTATATTGTCCTTGGACGTTGCTTCTTTGTTTCAATTCTCTTTCATCAAAGCAAATCATACCGTGCTGTATTTTCATTTGATCTTCCAAAAGAAAAGTACTGGGTATATAAACGAGAATTTCAGCTATTCAGACTCAGATCCACCGCTAAGCAGTAATGGCTAGGGCTCCTGCGCTGCAACACTAAGGCCAGGAGAGGGCGCTGGAATCCGCCTTCCGGCCCTGCGGGGCACATGCGCATTCTGGCTGCCGAGGCGGGGCTGGGTCTCCAGGGAGCATGGGAACTTCCTTTCCTCTGGCCACGGCTTTGGGGCAGCTCAAGCCATGTCCATCATGAGGAAAACTTCCTGTCGGCAGCCCTAACTGCTGAGAAGGGAGATTCCCTGCTATCTCCGGGATATTTCTCTGAAACAGCAATAAAGACTTAATTTTCTGGGCTGTTCCCACGTGTTTTGTTCTGTACTTCCTGTTGGCATATTTTAGCATTATTTTACAAATGTATAAATTTGGGGTGGGGGCGGGCTTTTTGATAGATAATCTAAGCAGGCTGTAGTATGTCCTCCCTGTGACCTCTTTCAGGATTGATTGTGAGGAGAAACACAAGAATTGTGAGGAAAATTTGCAGAATACAGGGACCCTGCAGAGGAAGAAGCGTGGGGTCAGGGTAGGGCCTCCTGCGGAGAAACCCGGAGTTCTGCATCCGTGCATTTCCACATTGTGAGGGGCTCATCTTTCTTACAGTGCTAAAGTCACTGGAAAACAGACAGTGAAAGAGAGGGACATTAATTCAACATTCAGTTGTTGACACTAAAGCATTAAGAACCACATCTTTCTTTTCATCTTAGCACTGCAGATTTTAAAAATGATTTTCCATTACAAAAGCAAGGGGAAGAGGTACACTTGTGAACGACAGTTTAGACCCCAAATGAAACTATTGTTAAATATTTCTTCAAAAATAAGTTATTATTCTGTTTCAGTATATATCCTGAGATTTTAACCTATAAATAGGTTAAAAACATTTTGTTTATAGTCAAAGCGAGTATAATGGTAAAATACTTATTCGGCAAGCCCCTCATATTTTTACTCATCTACTGGTTTGCCACCCTTAGGTTTTCAGCTAGAATTGACCCAAGAAACTCACAATGAGGGGCCTTTCTATTCCTTGACTGTAAAATATGCATACTCCAGAACACTCAACATAGGCTGTTTCTTGAATATCTCAACCTGAACACTACAACCAGAGAGAATGTAGGCAAGTAACCCAATTTTTTTATTTTTTATTTTTTATTTTTTTTGAGACAGTCTCCAACTGTTGCCTGAGCTGGAGTGCAATGGTGTGATCTCTGATCACTGCAACCTCCACCTCCCAGGTTCAAGCAATTCTCCAACCTTAGCCTCCCAAGTAGCTGGGATTACAGGTGCCAGCCACCACTACTGGCTAATTTTTTGTATTCGTAGTAGAGACAGGGTTTCACTCTTTTGGTTAGGTTGGTCTCAAACTCCTGACCTTGTGTTCCATCCACCTCAGCCTCTCCAAGTTCTGGCATTACAAGGTGTGAGCCAACGTGCCCGGCCAAGTAACCCAATTTCAAAACTATGTCTGGGGGCCAAGTGTGGTGGCTGACGCCTATAATTCCCAGCACTTTGGGAGGCTGAAGTGGGTGGAGCCCTGAGGTCAGGAGTTCAAGACCAGTCTGGCCAACATGGTGAAACCCTGTTTCTACTAAAAATACAAAGATTAGCCAGGCATGGTGGTGCATGCCTGTAATCCCAGTTAGGAGGCCGAGGGATGAGAATCGCTTGAACCGGGCGGGAGCAGGAGGTGGAGGTTGCAGTGAGCCGAGATGGCACCATTGCACTCCAGCCTGGGTGACAGAGCAAAACTGTGTCAAAAAAAACCCGAAAAACAAAAACATATCTGGCAGGGTGCTGTGACTCATGCCAGTAATCCCAGCACTTTGGGAGGCTGAGACGGGTGGATGACTTGAGGTCAGGAGTTTCAGATCAGCCTGGCCAACATCATGAAACCCTGTCTTTACCCAAAATACAAAAATTAGCCGAGCGTAATGGTGCACACCTGTAATCCCAGCTACTTGAGAGGCTGAGGTTGGAGAATTGCTTGAAACTGGGAGGCAGAGGTTGCAGTGAGCTGGCTTGCACCACTGAACTAGAGCCTGGGAGACAAAGCGAGACTCCGCCTCAAAAAGAAACAAACAAAACTACATCTGATCTTCAGCAAAGTATCTGCTGTTCTCCTCAGAAAAGACCAAAATCCACGAAGCAAAGAGACCTCTGAATAAAGGCACTAAGGTCTGCCTTGGACACTTTTATGACATTAGCAAAATTAAAGGAATCATTCTGTTTTTCTCTTATTCATCTAAATGATTTTTTTTATCTTTTTTTTTTTTTTTTTTTGAGTTGGAATTTTGCTCTCGTTGTCCAGGCTGGAGTGCAATGGCGTGATCTTGGCTCACCACAACCTCTGCCTCCCAGGTTCAAGTGATTCTTCTGCCTCAGCCTCCTGAGTAGCTGGGATCACAGGCTAGTGCCACCACTCCTGGCTAATTTTGTGTTTTTGGTAGAGACGAGGTTTCACCATGTTGCCCAGGCTGGTCTTCAACTCCTGACCTCAGGTGATCCACCCACCTTGGCCTCCCAAAGTGCTGGGATAACAGGCATGAGTCACCACGCCTGGCCTCATCTAAATGACTTCTTACTAGAGAGGAAGGCGTCTCGGAAAAAGACATTTTGTAATTAGATTTACTTTTATAAACATCCAAGGGAAACAGGTCTATACTTCACCTAATAAAACTGATTAGGGTATCAGCTAAATGGAAAGAGAATCTACAAACAAATTTATACAAGTTCTAGGGAGACAATGACACCCTGAGCTCAAGGGCCTGTTAATGGCGGCACACCCAGCAAAGGTGCAGCCTCACAGATTTTCCATCTAGTTCAATTCTTGTATTTACTGGTCACCTTTTCCTCCCCCAATGCCATCTAACCTTCTTTATGTTGTCAAATAATTTTTAATCATAAAAAGGTTAATTCTGAGTTTGGGCATTTGGTGTCTGGCCACCTGAAAGTTCAGGTGACTTTGTCCATGGAAATCATGGATTTTTAATAAGTAATGTTGAAAGGGAAACTTGCATTACAATTCGGAAATCAGTCCAGTGGGGATACAGGCAAGAAATAAGTTAACAGACAGATTAGCACATAGTGATATGTTAGAAATTAAATAAAGGTCCTTTTTGTATTTTCCTCAGCTTGTTTTATGAGCCTATTATGTTTGGATAACTTTCGCCAGGAGATTTATTTTAAAACTTAATTCACTTAAAATACATAGTATTTTATTATTTAAAAATACTGTTGCTTGGAGTGGTGGCTCACATTACGGTGAAACCCTGTCTGTACTAAAAATATAAAAATTAGCTGGGCAGGGTGGCACACGCCTGTAATCCTGGCTACTTGGGACTGTGAGGCAAGAGAATTGCTTGAACCTGGGGGAATGGGGAGGTAGCAGTGAGCCGAGATTGCACCACTGCACTCCAGCCTGGGTAACAAAGTGAGACTCTGTATGAATTAAAAAAAAATACTGTCAGCCCTCCACATCCATGGGTTACAGCTCTATGAATTCAACTAATCTCGAATGGAAAATAATCAGAAAATATTTATAGAAGTTTCCATCCCCCCCAACCCCAAATTTGAATTTTCAATTCACCAAATTCTTTATTGAGAACACATTAATGTTGTGAGGTCTGGGCATTGTATTAGGTACTGTAAGTAATCTAGAGATAATTTAAACTAAATGAATTAATATGAATAGGTTACATCTAAATTCTATACCGCTTTATTCAAGGGACTTGAGCATCCACAAATTCAAAGTTTCCTAGAAGCAATCCTTTATGTTTATCCAGAAATGACTACACACATGAACCTTTCAAAAAATAGTTGTCTTTCCTAATTGATGAACAATGTACAATAGAATGTAAATAGCACTATTTTAAAATACTGTTATTTTATATCTCAATTATATGGTGAATCAGAGTAGAAGTTACATCGGATTGACTTTGATTAGATTAAGCTAATTATGACAGGGGCGCACCCATATTGATTGAGTTTTGATAAAAGTACTCCCATGCAGGTTCCTCCTATTATTTAATCAGCAGCACTAGCCAATCACATTCATCCATTTTGACAAATCCCATGGCTCTATCTCTTATAAGACTCTTGGAATTTTCCGAAGATTTCATTCTACCAAAGCATCACTCGACCTGTCCCAGGCCAGGGCACACTCTCCCATGTTCTGGCTGTCCTGAGCTGATCATCATCTTTAGGCAAAGGAAAAGATCAAGTCATAGAGTGTATAGATTTACAGAAAGTAAGTCAAAGATTGAGATTTTCTGATACAAGCAAATCTAGAGAACCCTTACTATGTATGGTTACCGGTGCCCAAGAAGCCCCACTGATTTCTGGAAAGAATTGCCAAGTGACAATCAAGGAGAGAGCAGGTATGTTGGAATGTGTGTCTACCTTGGGTTGCCAGGAGGTTGACGTGTGACTGTGTGTGTGTGTGTGTGTGATAAAGGGCCAAACTAGGGCAGAGAAGGTATTGAATATTATAAACTTAGAACACATAGGGAAGATATAAGACCCACAGTGGAGGCCCACAGGATTTAGCCAGCATGGGGAGTTTCTGGAACCTGTTAGGGGGCTCATCTCCGGCTTCCTCCACTGTTGATCTGTGTTCCCTCTCTAAATGAAAGACACCTTGTGTGTGGAGACATGTAAACTGTGGGCATGATCTAAATTTCTTCCTTGTGTTCACTAGAAAATGAAATATTTCCCATGATCTCTCACTCCATTCACACTGTAACTGCATAGACACGGGTCAGATACCTGAAATATCAACATCTTGTCCTAAAGTGCTCAGACCAAATTAGATGCCCTTCCTTCTCATGTGGATGAGTTCCTGAAAAAGCAAACTATTTGCTGTGGTCACCATTCCTGATCACATACATGCACCAATAGGAAAAGGCTTTGGAAAAGGTGAGGGTGAGAGATGGGTGTTAGTACTTACTGGGTACAGCTACAATTTAGAGTTGAGCACAAGAGCACTTGACCTAGGGCCACAGGAAAAATGTGTGCTGGATGACAAATGGAGTTTTTGGCTTGTGAGAATGAACTCTGTGTCACTGTGTGGAAAACTGATAGGTCCTTTTCTGTCCTAAAGCTCGGATACCACGCAAATGAATCCACCCAAACGTCGCAAAGTGGAGCAGGGTCCCAGGACAGGTAAGGCACTCTCTCTGATATTTCTTAAGATCCCCATGCCTGGAAGTCAGTGTCATGTCTCATAATATCATAAATGGAGAGGGTGTTTCTGCAGAATGAGTGGGTTGTTGAGGGCTGGTGTCCCGAGGCTGGCCTGTGCTGAGTTGTGGATTTCTGAAGGTCATAATCTCAAATCCAAGAGACTTTTGCTGGAAGAGAGCCTTAACCTCCCTCACTGTGCTCTCTCTGCAGGTGCAAAAACACCCTCAGTTCCAGGAGCTCCACACCAGGATTCATGCCAGTCCCTGCAACCTCCCCAGGTAAGTTCCCATGTCCCTGCGTGGCAAACATTGGACAGTACTGCACAATCTTCAGGCTCAAGGGACATCCAAGGGATGTACGTTCAGGTGGGTCAGCCTGAGAGGGAGTTTGTATTTTAAAGTTGTGGAGGGGGAAGCTCCTGGCATCTCCCTTCCCATGAGCCTCATTTGCAGCCTTTTGGAGGGGAGAATGCTGAGGGCAGTCTTTCCACAGGAGCAGCAGGATTCCAGCACAGAAGAGTTCATCGTGGTCCTGGAAGAAGAGACAGAAGTGACGCTAAGCCTGGAAGAGGGCATCCTCATCCTGGCCCCAGAGACAGCCCTACAGCTGACCCTGGATAACACAGTCCTTGTAATTGTCAGTGAGCACGACCTGAGGTCACCAGATGGCCTGCAGTCCCCTGTGCAGATCCAGTACATCTTGCCCTCCGTTGATGACTTCACCTTGGATTTCCATGATGAAGATGGAGACATCTCAGACATGAGAAGAGAGAATGTGCCTCTTTCACCTACAGAAGAGGGAGAGGCAGCACCCCTATATCACCAGCCCTTGATGATACACCCAGCAAACCACGTGGCTGGGATCAGCCCTTCTTTCCCAGTAACCCCATTGTGCATTCCACGCTGTCTGACAGCCTTCCCCCAACGCTACCCTCTACCACCCACACCTAGTCCAGTGCGAGACGCTAAACTGGACGACTACATTTTCAGCCTGCATGGTATGGAGCTCTTGTGCACCTCCTCCCTCAGACCTATGCCCCCTTCACCAACTCCTGGTCCCCGGATCTATCACAGGATTCACCATAGGCCTCCTAGCAGAGCGCGAAGATGTCTCTTCAGGGAGTGATTTAACCCAAGAACCCCTCCTCACATTGACAGGTCAGAGATTGTCCAAGTCCTTAGTCAGTGCATTCCCTGTATGTGGAGAGACAGTAATTCCAGGGACCTCTTGCTTCCCCTTTGCTGTTTCCCATCATCATCCACTGTCTTCAACGGCAGAGGGTCCCAGATGCTGCAGAGACGGGGAGCACTGCAGGGAGTTCAGATAAAATGATCGCATTTCACTTCACACACACTGTCCCTTAGAATTTCTCTTCCTTGTTTAGCTGCTTAAATCCAACCACACTCGGTTGAATCCCTGACTCCTGCGTGTGAGAGCTGGAGGAGGTGCACAAGCGCTCCATTCCTTGTCTTAGTCCAGGTTCCCCCACTTCCCAGGCCAATGCTTTTGAATAAATATTGATGTTATTGAATGAAGTAGTGGTGACTGCTGTGTTTGCTTCCAGCTGAGACACACTCTGCTCTCGCTTGTCCTGTTTCCATTAACATTTGCCTTTGTTTAGTTTTGTTTTCCATTGTTTGGGTTTATTATTCATGTACTTATGAAACTACTGCCACCTTTCAGACAAGTCCACTTCCTCCTCCTCCTCCCGCTACTCCTTTCAGGTTCACTTCCTGCTCCTACTCTTTCCTCCTCCTCCCCCGCTCCTCCCCCTTCCCCTCTTCCTTACCCTCCTCCTCCATTTTCTCTTCCTTTAGGCAGAAGCTCCAGGTTCACTTACTCCTCCTCCTCCTCCTCCTCCCCCTCCTCTTCCTTCACCTCTCCTCCATCTCTTCCTCCTCCTTCTCCTCCCCCTCCTCCTCCTTCGCCTCTCCTCCATCTTCTCCTCCTCCCCCTCCTCCCCCTCCCCCTCCTCCTCCTCACCCTCCTCCTCTTCCTCCTTCTCCTTCATGTTTTCTCTTCCTTTATTTCTGTGAGGCCAGAAATTGGTGCCGCCCCTCACACTGGTGAATCTTGGCCCTAATCCTCATGACCTTTTTGAGGAAAAGAGTTAAATTCTGCAAAATATTTTAAGAGATTTATTCTGAGAAAAATATGATTGACCATGTCCTGTGACATAGCCCTCAGGAGGTCGAGAACACGTGCCCAAGGTGGTCAGGGAGCAGCTTGGTTTTATAGATTTTAGGGAGACATGACTTCAATTAAATGCATTTAAGAAATACCTTGGTTTGGTCCAGAAAGGAGGGACAACTTGAAGCAGAGGGGTTTCCAGCTTATAGGGAGATTTAAAAATTTTCCAGTTAATAATTAGTTGAGTTTATCTAAAGACCAGGATCAACTAAAAGGAAATGTTTAGGTTAATATAAAGTTGTGGAGGCCAAGTTTTACTGTGCAGGAGAAGCCTTCAGATAGTAGACTTCAGAGGGAGGAGGTTGTAAAATATTTCTTATTGGGTTAAAAAGGGAGCCTGCCTGTTTGATTTATCTCCTGTCTCTGGAAAGAAAGAAGAAAAAGACTGGGCAAGGTGGCTCACACCTGTAATTCCAGCGATTTGGGAGGCCAAGGCAGGTGGATGACCTGAGATTGGGAGTTCAATGCCAGCCTGACCAACATGGAGAAACCCCATCTCTACTAAAAAAACAAAAATTTGCTGGGCGTGGTGGCACATGCCTGTAATCCCGGCTACTCAGGATGTTGAGGTAGGAGAATCACTTGAACCTGGGAGGCAAAGGGTGCAGTGAACTGAGATTGTGCCACTGCACTTCAGCCTGGGCAACAAAAGCAAAACTCTGTCTCAAAAAATAAAAATAAAAAAACCCTTATTTGTTACATTATGTTATGCTAAAGTCAGTACGGAAAGTAAGCCATGATATATACATTTAAATAAGACACCTCTGATAAGACTTTATGGTTTGTAGGGCTTGACTCCCAGGCATGTAAGGGAGGGAGGTGGGCAAGATAAAAAAATCAGAGTTTAGCCCTCTCTCACCACTGTTGACCAAAAGAATTCTACAGAATGCATGTGCAGGACAACACACAGCAGCCAGTGCCAGAGCACACGGAAAGTTCATTCTTAGACTTGTCAGATTTAGCCATCTGGCAAAGTCCCACGGGGCTAAGAAGGCTCATTCTTAGAGTAGTCGGATTGCTGGCAATAGTTTTCAATCTTAGCAATTTGGATTACGGAAGCAGGTATCCTTCCCTGTAATATATTTCCACAAATGTAATTGCAAATATTTAAAGCTGCCATAATATATTTCTCCCAATATAATTCCAAATATTTATTATGTATTCCCCCTAATATATTCAAAATTATCAGGCCAGACCTAATGTAGTGATCATCTGTTTAAAGAGCTAGGTGGAGTCAGGCCTAGAGTTTAGGGGAAAAAAAGGGTAGATTTATTTTGCAAGCTAGCTACCATGATACCATGATCCAGGTGTTCTGTGGATTTTTTCTTTTACCATATAGGGCAAGACAGCAGTCAGTCTTCCACTCTCATCTCAACTGGAAAATGTGGAATTACTCCGTATCTACTCACTACATGACAGAATATGGGAAAAGTTAGGAAAACCTGAGAGGTGCTTCTCTTCAGCCTCACCCTACCCTGAGAGGGGTGACTTGGACTCAGGCATGAATTCTGCAGAAAGCATTCTTGGAGTCTCTCCTACACCTTGAAATTAGTGATATGGAATGACATTGACAATAACTATGTTTAATTTGTTTGGAAGTTAATACAAATCTTGAAAAGATGACCTACTATGTATTGATTCTGATTCTGTGTTTGTTTTTATCAGATTTTCCTAGGGCTTGAACACTTCTTCACTTTCCCAGCAATACAAACATTTGACAAGATTGTTTCTCCGACACAGAGTTTACTAACAGGACGGAGGGCTTAAGGGACCATTGGTTTTCTTTAAATTTCAGAGGAGGTGGAAAATCTCCAACCCACTCTACCAACACAGGTACCCGGTCAAATTCCCCCAAGTGAATCTCACGCACGTTGCAGACGTGGTGAGCTTTGCTTGCACCCACGAGTCCCCGGTTGGCTCACACGGATGCCAGGTGTGGGTTGAAAATTGTGATGGTCCCCATGAAGCCGCTTCCGGGTGTGCACACAAACACTGGGAACGGTTTCATTTGCCAAATAGACCCCAGTACAGCTGAAGTACATTCCCAGGTCAAAGATTCACCCCGTCTTCTTTTCGGATGC
>CAUYLG010064077.1:0-14247 GCA_963573385.1 Cacajao melanocephalus | reverse complement strand
CATGCCACTGCACTTCAGCCTGGACAGCAGAGTGAGACTCTGTCTCAAAAAAAAAAAAAAAAAAAAAAAAATTAGAGTGTGATGGTGCATGCCTGTAATCCCAGCTACTCGGGAGGCTGAGGCAGGAAAATTGCTTGAACCTGGGAGATGGAGGTTGCAGTGAGTTGAGATCGTACCGCTGCACTCCAGCCTGGGCGACAGAGTGAGACTCTGTCTCCAAAAAAACAGATTGGATAATCAGTGTAATTCACCACATTAACAATAAATAAAAACTATGACATAAGTTCACTTCATAAAATGTGTTTGAAAAAGTTTGGCTGAGTGAAGTGGCTTATGTCTGTAATCTCAACACTTTGGGAGGCTGAGGTGGGAGACTTGCTTGAGCCCAGGAGTTCAAGACCAGCCTGGACAAGAAAGTGAGACTCTGTCTCTACCCCCCCACCAAAAAAAAAAAGGAAAAGAAATTAGCTGGGTGTGGTGGTGGTGTTGTGTGTCTGTAGTCCCAGATACTTGGTAGGCTGTGGCAGGAGGATTGCTTGGGCCTAGGTCAAGGCTGGAGTGAGCCATGATTGTACCACTGTACTCCAGCCTGGGTGACAGAGCAAGACCTTTTCTAAAAAAAAAAAAAAAAAAAACCACACACACACACACACACACACACACACATATACACATACACACACACACTGAGATCCTGTTTATAAAATTTTACAGTAAAAAAGTTCATCCTTTTCTTTTTATCTTTTTTTTTTTTCTTTTGAGACGACACACCACCACACCTGTCTGATTTTTGTATTTTTAGTAGATACAGGATTTCACCATGTTGGTCAGGCTGGTCTCGAACTCCTGATCTCATGATCCGCCTGCCGCAGCCTACCAAAGTGCTGGGATTACAGGGATGACCACCATACCCAGCAACATCCTTTTCTGATAGAATTTTCTACAAACAAGGAATAGAAGGTGTAAGGCCGGTTGCCTCACCAGGGAGACAGGCACGCCCACCCCTCCCCGTCCTGCACTCCATGCCTACCTCTGCACTCGACCCCTGGTTCTGCGCACGGCCCTTGCCCCTGAGCACATGTTCCCCTGGAGGGATCCGGCGGACATGACCTCAGCCTGCACTGAAAAGCCCGCCCGACCACCTACCCACCAATTCCAAACTGCCCTGTACCCCTGCAAACCCGCCCAACCACTCACCTGCCAATTACAACCTGCCCCGTCCCATCCTTTGTCCTCCCAACCTATATGAACCCGCTCCTCAGGCAGTTGGCACGACTTCTCTGGCCCCTCTCTCTCTCCCCCGGGACCACAGAACCTTGCCCGGGAGCTGAATAAACTGGAATTTGATTTTTCTTGTGCTGGCCTCAGTTTCCTCATTTTAAACTCAGCAATAACCTTACAAGAATAACCTTACAGAAGGTAATCTCCTCAGTCTAATAAATAGCATCTGCTGAAAACTACAGCTGATGTCATCCTTAATACTGAACACTTTCCCCTGAAGATTGGGTACAAGACAAAGATGTTCACTCTCACCATTTGCATACAACATCATACTGGAGGTCACTTTGGGAGGCCAAGGTAGGCAGATCACTTGAGATCAGGAGTTTGAGACCAGCCTCACCAACATGGTGAAACCCCATCTCTACTAAAAATACAAAAGTTAGCCAGGTGTGGTGGTGCACACTTGTAATCCCAGTAGTCAGGAGGCTGAGGCAGGAGAATCCCTTGAACTCAACAGCAAAGGTTGCAGTAAGCCGAGATTGTACCACTGCACTTCAGCCTGGGTGACAAATCAAGACTGGGTCTCAAACAAAACAAAACAGCCAGGCGTGGTGGCTCTTGTCTGTAATCCCAGCACTTTGGGAGGCTGAGGCGGGCGGATCACTTGAGGTCAGGAGCTCAAGACTAGCCTGGCCAACATGGTGAAACCTCATCTCTACTAAAAATAAAAAAATTAGCCAGGCGTGGTGACAGACGCCTGTAATCCCAGCTACTCAGGAGGCTGAGACAGGAGAATCACTTGAACCTAGGAGGCAGAAGTTGCAATGAGCTGAGCTCACACCACTGCACTCCAGCCTGGGTGATAGAGGGAGACTCTTGTCTCAACACACACACACATCATGCTAGAGGCCATTGCACTCCAGCCTGGGTGATAAGGGGAGACTGTCTCAAAACGCACATACCCCACCCCCCCCCCGCCCCCATGCTGGAGGTCGACTGAATTAGGGCAATAAACAGAAATGCAAGGAATCAGCATTGAAAAGGAAGAAGTTAAGCAGTCTTAATTTGCAGATGACATGATTGTTTACATAGAAAATCCTAAGAAATCCACAAAACAACTGTTAGGATTAATAAGTGAAGTTAGCAGGATTACAGGGTAGATATTAGGTTAATACACAGAACTCAATTTTGTTGTTGTATATTAATAGCAAAATTCAAAAATTAAAAAAAATTTTTTTTGAGACAGTCTCGCTCTGTTGCCTAGGCTGGAGTTCAGTGGCGCAATCTCGGCTCACTGTAACCTTTTCCTCTAGCTGGGATTACAAGTGTGCACCACCAAACTTGGCTAATTTTTGTAATTTTAGTAGAGACAGGTTTTCACCATGTTGCCCAGGCTGATCTCAAACTCCCTACCTCAAGTGATCTACCCACCTCAGCCTCCTAAAGTGCTGGGATTACAGGTGTGAGCCACCATGCCCCGCCTAGAAAATTAATTTTTTAAATAAGTAGTTCCATTTACAATAGCACTAAAAGTATAAAATACTTGGAATAAATTTAACCAAAGACGTATTTAAGACCACAATACTAAAAGCTACCAAACACTGCAGAGAGAAGCTAAAGAATGACTAAGAGGAGAGAGATGCTATGTTTATGAATTGAAGACTCAACATTGTTAAGATGTCAGTCCTACTCAGACTCACCTATGGATTCAAGACAATTCAAAGTCCCAGATTCTAACCAGTCTTTCTTTTATTTGCTTTCTTTCTTTCTCCCCTCCCCTCTTTTTTTGGGGGGGAGGGGAGACAAGCTCTGGCTGTGTCACCCAGGGTGCAGTGCTGTGGCGCAATCTCGACTTACTACAACCCCTGCTTCCTGGGCTCAAGCCATCTTCCCACCTGAGCCTCCCACATAGCTGGGATTACAGGCATATGCCACCACACCCAGCTAATTTTTGTATTTTTAGTAAAGATGGGGTTTTGCCATGTTGCCCAGGCTGGCCTTGAACTCGTGAGGTCAAGCATTCTGCCCGAATTGGCCCTGCAAAGTGCTGGAATTACAGGTGTGAGCTAAAGCGCCCATCCAATTCTAAAATTTCCGTGGAAATACACAGAGCCTACCAAATCTAAAGCAATCTTTTAAAAAGAACAAAATTGGAGAACTTGGAACATTTACTTAAAGACATTATAAAACTCCAGTAATGCCGAAGCACAGTGGCTCACGCCTGTAATCCTAGCACTTTGGGAGGCTGAGGCAAGTGGATCACCTGAAGTCAGGAGCTCAAGACCAGCCTGGCCAACATGGTGAAACCCCATCTC
Organism: Cacajao melanocephalus; assembly: GCA_963573385.1. Classification (NCBI taxonomy): domain Eukaryota; kingdom Metazoa; phylum Chordata; class Mammalia; order Primates; family Pitheciidae; genus Cacajao; species Cacajao melanocephalus. The sequence continues at coordinate 10,711 of CAUYLG010064077.1, read as the reverse complement.
TACCAAAATACAAAAATTAGCCAGGCATGATGGCAGGTATCTGTAATCCCAGCTACTTAGCAGGCTGAGATGGGAGAATCACTTGAACCCAGGAGACAGTGGTTGCAGTGAGCCAAGATCGCCATACTGCTCTTTAGGCTGGGTGGCTGAGCAAGACTTGTTCTCAAAAAAAACTCCAGTAATAAAGACAGTATGGTACTGACAAGAGTCTACAAGTAAAGAAACAGAGAACCCAGAAATAACAAATTACCACAAACATAGCAACTTAAATTTATTATCTCACAGCTTTCACGGGTCAGCATTCTAGGCATGGGCTAGCTGATCCTCCTGCTCAGGGTCTCACCAGGGTTATGATCTCATCTGAGACTCAGAGACCTCTTTGTTTCCAAGCTGGCTGGTTGTTGACAGAATTCAGTTTCTGGAAGTTGTAGAAGGAGATACCCACTTTCTTTCTTCCTGGATGTCAGCTGGGGGAATCATGCTCAGCTCCTAGATGTTGCCTACAGGTCATAACCTCATGGCCCTCTCACAACATGGTGGCTTACTTCTTCAGAGCCATCAGGAGAATCTTACATAGTCAATCCTCTGCATTCTACCGGTTCTGCGTCCTTGGGTTCAGCAAACCTAGGATTGAAAATAGAAAAGAAAAAACAGTGATAATATAAAGGCTGGGCTCACGCCTGTAATCCCAGCACTTTAGGAGGCTGAGATAGGGGGGAATCACCTCCTGAGGTAAGGAGTTCAAGACCAGCCTGGCCAACATGGTGAAACCCCGTCTCTACTAAAAATACAAAAACTAGCTGGGTGTGGTGGCGTGTAACTATAATCCTAGCTACTCAGGAGGCTGAAGCAGGTGAATTGCTTGAGCCCAGGAGGCAGAGGTTGCAGTGAGCCAAGATCCCAGCATTGCATTCCAGCTTGGGCAACAAGATGTGAGACTCCATCTCAAAAATAATAATATAAATAAACAATACAATATAACAGCAATTTACATAGCATTTATATTATATTATAAGTAGTCCAGAGATGATTTAAAGTATCCAAACAGGGCTGGACATGGTGGCTCACACCTGTAATCCCAGCCCTTTGGGAGGCCAAGGCGGGTGGATCACTTGAGGTCAATAGATGGAGACCATTCTGGCTAAAGTGATGAAAACCCTGTCTCTACTACAAATACAAAAAATTAGCCAAATGTGGTGGCATTTGCCTGTAGTCCCAGCTACACAGGAGACTGAGGCAGGAGAATTGCTTGAACCTGGGAGGTGGAGGTTGCAATGTGCCAACCAGTGCACTCCAGCCTAGGCAACAGAGCCAAGACTGTCAATCAATCAATAAATAAGTATCCAAACAGATGTGCCTAGGTTATATGCAAATACCGTGTACAAATACCATGCTATTTTATATAAGGGACTTGGGCTTCCATGGATTTATATCCTTGGGGATCCTGGAACCAATCCCCTTCAGATACCAAGGAATGACTATATATAACTCAGATGCAAAAATTAGAATGACATATTCACAGGTTCTGCCCACATTTAGGGGCAGGGGAAAGTTATACAGGACACAACAAGAGAGAAGCCTTGGAAGCTGTCATAGAATCATTTTCTTTTCTCCCACTGCAGTAGGGTCTCGCTATGTTGCCCAGGCCAGAGTGCAGTGTAGCAGTCCTAACTCACTGCAGCCTCCTGGGCTCAAGGGATCCTCCCACCTCAACCTCCCAAGTAGCTGAGACTACAGGTATGTGCCACCATGCCCAGCTCCATCTTAGAATTCTGTCTGCCACAATTCTAACTTCACATGATATGCAATAATTAAAATGAGTTAGGTTCCTGAACATAAAAACTAAAACAAAAAAACTTTTCCAAGAATGCACAGGAAAATATCTTCATTACATAGGGTAGGCAAAGATTTCTAAGGTCACAGAATGTACTAACCATAAAACTAAAGATTGATGACCAACAGTGGCTCACACCTGTAATCCCAGCACTTTGAGAAGCCCAGGTGTGTGGGTCACTTGAGGCCAGGAGTTCGAGAGCAGCCTGACCAACATGGTAAAACCCCGTCTCTACTAAAAATACAAAAATTAGCAGGGCTTGGTGGCGATGCCTGTAGCCCCAGCTACCAAGGAGACTGAAGCAAGCGAATTGCTTGAACCCAGGAGGCAGAGGTTGCAGTGAGCCGAGATCACGCCACTGCACTTCCAGCCTGCTCAACAGAGCAAAACTCTGTCTCCAAAAAAAAAACAAAAGAAGAAAGAAAAATACTCTTTAGGTAACAGGTAACTAAGGTCAAAAGTTCACATTTTTAGATCCATACTATTCACTTGGGGAGGGGTAGACAATGCCATTTGGTTTTCTGTTTTATAAATCTGAAATTGAGGGCAAAGGGGATGGCAGGCTATTTTAATGAACAAAACACTATTTTTTCTGAGAGTGTGAGATGAATGTTAGTTTGAAAGGGGTTTCTACATATTTCTCTGGCCTGCTGCCAGACTTATCTGTGGCCAAAAGTTTGTGTGTCTTTCTTTGACAGTGACAGCTTTGTATCCTGTCAATGATCTTTCTTTGCCTTTTGGTGGGGGTTGGGGTGGATTTCTTTGGTTAAGGATAAAACCTGTAGCAGAGCAGATTATTAACCCATTTCCACAGCCACAAAATTTGGATCTGAGTTTACAAACACATCACCTGATATCTCTTTTGCAACTCAAAAAGTGGCTTCATTTATTATAACTATTAATGTGAGAGTAACCAAAGAAAAGAAATAATCTATGTAAAAATGTCTGCAGCTTTGTCTTTACATAACTTGTTCATGAGAAAGCTTAACTGCCTGTTTCCCCTTTATTAGCAGTTTCCTTTTTGAGGTCATAAAGCATGGCCTTTTTTTTTTCCTTTTAGTTATTTCAGGGATTTTTGAATGTTCTTAGAGATGTGTTATGTATTGACAAATTTTGAGAAACGGTTGCAAGGAAGGTGGAATGTATTGTACTGATCCTTGATTTGGAGTTTTATTTGTTCTTAAAAAATGAAGTAGCTGGCTACAGTGATTCACGCCTCTAATTTCAACACTTTGGGAGGCCAAGGAGGACAGATCACTTGAGCCCAGGAGTTTAAGACCAGTGTGGGCAACAAATTGAGACCCCCATCTCTACGTAAAATAAAAAAATAAAATAATTAGCCAGGCATGGTGGCTTGCACCTATAGTCCCAGCTACTTGAGGCTGAGGCAGGAGGATCACCTGAGCTCAGGAAGTCGAGGCTGCAGTGAGCCCCGTAGTCACACCACTGCACGCCAGCCTGGGTGACAGAGTGAGACCCTGTCTTTAAAAAAAAAAAAAAAAAAAGAAGAAGGTAAAGCTGATAGACTACTAAACCTTGAAATTTATTTCACATTTGTTCCTTTTCACACTAAGTGTTTGAACAGCTCTTCTTTTCTACCTTTGAGATGTATACTTGGGAGAGTAAAGTCAATTGACCTTTTGGAATGACTAGTTAGAATGAAAACAAGAGTCTTCCCCAAATTCAGTAATAAAACTAATGGGTGAGGAATCAGTAAGGTTTACTGCTGTTCCTGCACGGCAGGAACAAGAAATGGCACAAGACTGATTTCCTTTTTCCTTAGCCTGAGATTACCATTGGTTGTGTTAGTGCCCTCTTCAGGTGTAACATGTGTACTGCAGCCAGCATCCTTAAATAACATGGGCAAGAAATAGGTAATTGAATAAAACTTTAAAATAAATACCTTACTTTAAAGTTTTTAAAATAAAAGTAATATGGCCACATTACAGAAAACTTGGAAAATAAAATGAAGGAATCACTCGTAATTCCACCAGCAATATAAACACTCTTGGTGCAGACATTCCTTGTCAGATGTTTTATATAATTAACGGAGAAATTAGTAATTCTACTTACGTAGTGATCATGAAAAGAGAAAAAAGTAAGGTCTTTTAAATGAAAAAAATTTAAAGTGGTATAATATTAAAGATAAAGTTATAACCTGAAAAGTAAGGGAACATTGACTTTGTTCTTTTGATAATTTTTTTGGCTTTTTATTTTTCCAGTACCTGTTGAACTAGCTTGGGTCACTTCCCTGTAGGACCTTAGGAAGAGACTCACCAAGGCTTCATTCTGTCTCTATAAGGTTGTGTACTAGTGTGGCAGTTTGTTAGCCCATTGCCTCACGTTATTCTCTTCTGTTTTAGAACACCCAAGATACACATAGCATACCCAGTAAAAAGGACATTCCCTGTCAATATTAGTGGCTCTCTTCAGTAGTGATTCTCTACCTGACACATATCAGAATCAAGCAATAATTTGTTCATAGCTTGAAAAAGGTGACATGCACCATCCCAGGAGTCAGGGCCTACTCCCCATCCGTCCTTTGTCCCATCTCACACCCAGCTGAGAGCCACTGACTTGGACAGTCATCTCTAAAGGGTCTGCTCATAGAAGGTAAATTTAAGTAATAAAAATGTTTAAGACTCTTAAAAGATTTTATTTTTTTCTGATAGATTGAAAAAGATAGACTTTGGCCAGGCGTGGTGGCTCATGCCTGTAATCCCAGCACTTTGGGAGGCTGAGGCAGGTGGATCACGAGGTCAAGAAATCGAGACCATCCTGGCCAACATGGTGAAACCCCATCTCTACTAAAAATGCAAATAATTAGCTGGGCATAGTGTCATGCACCTGTAGTCCCTGCTGCTCCGGAGGCTAAGGCAGGAGAATTGCTTGAACCCGGGAGGCAGAGGTTGCAGTGAGCCAAGATCGCACCATTGCACTCCAGCCTGAGTGAGAGAGTGAGACTCTGTCTCAAAAAAAAAAGAAAAGAAAAGAAAAGAAAAGACTTTAACCAGCCCTGGTTGTTTGAGTGTAGTTGATGAGGGAGAAGGAAGAGTGAACCCTATTTCTGTATTTGTCTTGGGTTTCTGAGTGGCTGGTAGAACTATTTTCTGATCAGGGAAGAGTGTCACTCAAAGACAATGTTTTCTTTGATGTGTGGAATTTGAGGTGTTGAGATGTCTCAAAGTGATCTCTTCTGTTTCTGTAGCTTCAAATTACCACCTGCATGTTGATAACTCCCAAATCTATACTCTATGCTGGTCTGGTCTGCCACATAGGTGATATATCATGCTTGCTTTACCTCCTGGTCCTCTGCCTCCGTATATCCTTTACACACTACTCTATTTAATCATAGTTCTGATAGTGCAATGCTTTTTCATAGAAAAGCTTATATGGAGGTTTATACATAAAAAATAGATTTGGTTAATACGGCCCTTTCTAATCTCCCCATCTTAGTTTTGTTTTGTTTTGTTTTGTTTTTTGAGGCAGAGTCCTACACTTTCACCCAGGCTAGAGTGCAGTGGCGTGATCTTGGTTCACTGCAACCTCTGCCCCCTGGCTAATTTTTTTTTTTTGTATTTTTAGTAGAGACAAGGTTTCACCATGTTGGCCAGGCAGGTCTCGAACTCCTGACCTCGTGGTCCGCCTGCCTTGGCCTCCCAGAGTGCTGGGATTACAGGTGTGAACCACTGCGCCCAGCCTTTTTTTGTTTTTTTTTTTTAAATACAGACAGGGTCTCACTATGTTACCCAGGCTGGTCTCAAACCCTTGGGATTCAAGCAATCCTCCAGCCTCCACCTCCCAAAGTTCTGGGATTACAGTCATGAGCCACCTTTAATTTATTTGTATCTTACTGCCTACAAAGAGGAAAGGAAAAAATCTTGTTGCTCTTTAGCTAACTTTAATTCAGTTCTTAAATTTTCTATTATAGCAGAGATTGTCAGTCAAATTAATAATAATAGCTAACATTGTGTTAATACTGTCTAATCAGCAGTATTCTAAGCACTTCTACACATTAATTCACTTAATTCTGGCAACATCCCTGTGAAGTAGATATTGTATTATTCTCTTTTACAAATGAGGAACCCAGTGCACAGAGATATTGAGTGTCTTGTCCAAAATCACACAACTGGCAAATGGAAGAGAATATAAACCGAGGCAGTCTGGAGCCAGAGTCCTTTCTATGTTGAACTAACTGTAAAGCTGGGGATAAAGTATTTTACTAGGTGGGGATCCATGGCCAAGTGGAAGCCAGGAAGCATTAAAGGGTGAAATAATCTTTATTATATTATATTTTATTATATTTTAATTTATTTATTACTTTTTTGAGACAGAGTTTCACTCTTGTTGCCCAAGCTGCAGTGTGGTGGCATGATCTTGTGAGCTCATTGCAACCTCTGCCTCCCAGGTTCAAGTGATTCTCATGCCTCAGCCTCCTGAGTAGCTGGGGCTACAGGCGTGCACCACCTCACTGGCTAATTTTCCGTTTTTAGTAGAGATGGGATTTCACCATGTTGGTCAGGCTGGTCTCGATCTCCTGACCTCAAATGATCCACCCGGCCTCCCAAAATGCTGGGATTACAGGTGTGAGCCACTGTGCCTGGCATTGATTGATTGATTGATTGATTGAGACGGAGTCTTGCTCTGTTGACCAGGCTGGAGTGCAATGGCATGATCTCAGCTCACTGCAGCCTCTGCCTCCTGGGTTCAAGTGATTCTCCTGCCTCAGCCTCCCCAGTAGCTGAAACTACAGGTATGCACCACCATGCCCGGCTAACTTTTATATTTTAGTAGAGATGGGGTTTTGCCATGTTGGTCAGCTGGTCTCGAACTCCTGAGCTCAGGTGATCTGCTCACCTCAGCCTCCCAAAGTGCTGGGATTACAGGCATGAGCCACTGCACCTGGCCTGAGATAATCTTTAAAGTAAATATCTCTTAATGCACAATTGTCTATTTCTAGATACTCTATACCATTCTATGGCTCTGTTATCTGTCCTTCAGCCAGTACTATACCATCTTGATAGTGATAGCTTTATATTTGATATCAGATTGTGAGATTGTGTTAATCTTCTAGCTTTTTTTTTTAGAAGGAGTTTTGCTCCTATTGGCCCAGGCTGGAGTGCAATGGTATGATCTCAGCTCACCGCAACCTCCGCCTCCCAGGTTCAAGCGATTCTCCTGTCTAAACCTCCTGACCTCCGGAGTAGCTAAGATTACAGGCATGCGCTACCGTGCCCGGCTAATTTTGTATTTTTAGTGGAGACGGGGTTTCTCCATGTTGATCAGGCTGGTCCTGAACTCCCGACCTCAGGTGATCCACCCTCCTCGGCCTTCCAAAGTGCTGGGATTACATGCGTGAGCCACCACACCCAGCCCTAACTTTATTTTTTGAAGTTGTTTTGGCTCTTTTAGATTCTTTAATTTGAATTTAAATAGAAATTTTAGATCAACTTGTCCATTTTTACAAAAACCTACTAGGATTGTAGGCCAGTGAGGTGGCCCGTGCCTGAAATCCTAGCTCTTTGGGAGGCCAAAGCCAGTGGACCACTTGAGGTCAGGAGTTCGAGACCAGCCTGACCAACATGGTGAAACCCCGTCTCTACTAAAAATACAAAATTAGCTGGGGGTGGTAGTGCATGCCTACTGAGGCAGTAGAATCTCTTGAACCTACGAGGTGGAGGTTGCAATGAACCAAGATCACGCCACTGCACTCCAAGCCTGGGCAACAAGAACGAAACTCCATCTCAAAAAAAAAAAAAAAGCTGCTAAGATTGTGATTAAAGTCATGAAGAATTATAGGTCAATTTGGGAATAATTAACACTTGGCAGTTTTGAGTCTTCTAACCCATGAAAACAGGATAGCTCTCCATTAATTTAGGTCTTTGTTAGTTTCTTTCAGCAATGATTTATCGATTTCACTGTACAGGTCTTATATATCTTTTGTCAGATTTATATCTAAGTATTTTATATTTTATATTTTCTTTTTTTGTTTTTGAGACAAAAGTCCCACTCTGTCACCCAGGCTGGTAGCTGGAACTCCAAGCACCCGTCACCACGCTCAGCTAATTTTTTTTTTTTTTTTTTTTTAAGTAGAGAAGGGGTTTCACCATGTTGACCAGGTTGGTCTCAAACTCCTGACCTCTGGTAATCCACCTGCCTCAGCCTCCCAAAGTGCTGGGACTAGAGGCGTGAGGCTTTGTGCCTGGCCAGTATTTTATACTTTTATGCTATTTTAAATGTTATTTTAAATTCAGTTTCTAATGGTTAATACTAATATATGGAAATATGATTGATTTTGTATGTTAACTTTGTATTATGCAATCTTGCTAAACTCGTTTATTAGTTCTAGTAGCTTTTTTTGTAGATTCCATCAGATTTTCTGCATAGGCGATCATGCCATCTGTAAATAAAGACAGTTTTACTATTTTCCTTTATTTTTTTTTTTTTTTTTTGCCAGAGGACAGCGTGTCAGCTACTATTTTCCAATCTGGATGCCTACTTTTTTCTTTTTCTTCCCCCCGCCCCCACAATTTTTTTTTTTTTGGATGGAGTTTTGCTCTTTTGTCCGGTCTGAAGTGAAGTGGTGCAGTCTCAGCTCACTGCAACCTCCACCGCCCAGGTTCAAGCGATTTTTTTTGCCTCAGCCTCCTGAGCAAGTAGCTGGGGTTACACTAGCATGCCACCACGCCCAGCTAATTTTTTTTTTTTTTTTTTGCAACGGAGTCTCACTCTACTGCCCAGGTTGGAGTGCAGTGGCGTGATCTTGGCTCACTGCAACCTCCACCTTCCAAGTTCAAGCGATTCTCCTGCCTCAGCCTCCCGAGTAGCTGGGATTACAGATGCCTGCCACCATACCTGGCTTTTTTTTTTTTTTTTTTGTATTTTTGGTAGCAGTGGCGTTTCACCATGTTGGCCAGGCTGGTCTCAAACTACTGAGCTCATGATTTACCCATCTTGGCCTTCCAAAGTGCTAGGATTAGAGGCATGAGCCACTGCCCCTGGCCCTATGCCCGGCTAATTTTTTTTTGTATTTTTAGTAGAAATGGGGTTTCACCATGTTGGCCAGGCTGGTCTGGAACTCCTGACCTCAGATGATCCACCCGCCTCAGCCTCCCAAAATGCTAGGATTACAGGCGTGAGCCACTGTGCCTGGCCTGTTTTTCTTGACTTACTGAACTGGCTAGAACCTTTAAATACTTGAACAGAAATGGTGGCAGAGAACTTTTTGCCTTCTTTCAGTAAGTATGATGTTAGCTTTAAGTTACTGGGAGACTCCCTGTATCAAGTTGAGGGATTTCCCTTCCCTAGTTTCCTGAGATTTTAAAATCAGGGATGAATGTTGGATTTTCTCAGATGCTTTTTTTGTATCTTTTGAGATGATCATATGGTTATTCTTTTTTAGTTGCTTATATGGTGAATTATGGAATCTTCCTTGGTTGAATTCTTTAAAATGGAGAATTATTTTATTATTGAATATTAAGCAAATATTGCATTTTTGCCAAAAGAAACACCTGTCATGATGTAGTAATATTTTGTTTATTGTTGTGTTTAGTTTGCTAAATTTTTGTTAAGAATTTTTGCAAGCTGCACACAAATGTCAAGTGGCTGATGCCTACAATTTCAGCACTTTGGGAGGCTGGGATGGGCAGATTGCTTGAGCCCAGGAGGTCAAGACCAGCCTGGGCAACACAGTGAAACCCTGTCTCTGCAAAATACACAAAGAAATTAGCTGAGCATGGTGGTGCTTGCCTGTAGTCCTAGCTACTTGGGAGGCTGAGGTGGGAAGATCACTTGAGTCTAGGTGGTAGAGGCTGCAGTGAGCCAAGATCACGCCACTACACTCCAGTCTGGGTGACAGAGTGAGACCCTGCCTCAAAAAAATAAAAAAAGAATTTCTGCATTTGTGTTTATGAACGATATTGATCTGTAGTTTTCTTTTTCTGTAATTTCTTTGTCTAGTTTTGGAATCAGGGTAATGCTGGCCTTATAAAGTGAGTTGGAAAGTATTTTCATTTTTCTGGAAGAATTCATATAGAATTTATACTATTTCTTGTTTAATGTCCTACAGAATTCCTTAATGAGGCTATCTGGGCCTGGAGTTTTCTGTGTAGGAAGCATTTTATAAAGTTTGTGTCTTTTTTTTTTTAAGTTTGTTTCTTTAATAAATATAGGGCTATTCAGTTTGTCTATTTCATGAGTGAGCTTTGATAGTTGTGCCTTTGGGGAATTTGTTCATTTCATCTGAAATTTATTAATATCGCATTTTTTTTTTTTTTGAGACAGAGTCTTGCTGTGTTGCCCAGGCTGGAGTGCAGTGGTGCGATCTTGGCTCACTGCAACCTCTGCCTCCCGGGTTCAAGTGATTCTCTTGCCTCAGCCTCCTCAGTAGCTGGGATTACAGGTGTTCATCATAATACCCGGCTAATTTTTGCATTTTTAGTAGAGTTGGGGTTTCGCCATGTTGGGCAGGCTGGTCTTCAACTAGTGTCTGTAACATCTGTAGTGATGTGACCACTCTCACTTCTGATATTGGCAGTTATATATATTCTTTCTTTTTAAGTTGGTCAGTCTAGCTAATGTTTAATTTATTTTACTGATCTTCTCAAAAAGCCAACTTTGATTTCATTGATTTTTCTCTATTATTTTTCTGTTGTCTGTTTTGTCAATTTCTCCTCTGATTTTTCTGCACTGATTTTTTTCCCCTTCTGCTTACTTTGGGTTCAAGTTGTTCTTCCTTCCTTCCTTCCTTCCTTCCTTCCTTCCTTCCTTCCTTCCTTCCTTCCTTCCTTCCTTCCTCCCTCCCTCCCTCCCTCCCTCCCTCCCTCCCTCCCTCCCTCCCTTCCCTCCCTCCCTCCCTCCCTTCCCTCCCTCCCTCCC